>CM034713.1:203477-213902 GCA_020142125.1 Phrynosoma platyrhinos
TATTTTTGACCGACCTGGCGTTGCAAAGGAGCAGGTTGAGGGTCAGTGATGGTAAGATCGAGGATGTGAGGCCCCATCCCTCCATCGATGCATCTGTCGTCAGGGATATCTGAGGTTGTGGTGGTAGGAATGGCATGCCTATGCAGACATTGTTGGGATTGAGCCACCGATGCAGGGACCAGGACGCTGCTCTCGGTACTGTGAGTCACTGGGACGGAAGATCGTGCGCGGGATCAAACACCAACAAAACCAGGCCTACAAAGGTCTGAGATGGAGATGGGCCCAAGACGTTATGTAGGTTGTGGAGGCCATGTAGCCTAAGGCCACTTGGACAGAATGAGCCCTGATGCGTCTCTGAGCCATTATCATCTGATGTCATCTGGGGGAGAGACACTAGGCTGAGCACCATCGGGCCTAAAATAAGAAGAAGAGCCCTCCCTCCATTACTATCCAATGTCATCTGGGGGAGAGACACTAGGCCCAGCACCATCGGGCCTGGAATAAGAAGAACCCTTACTTCTTAAAGGATGGGTGGGATTCGGGATTTTATGTTTTGTTTAATGGAAATTGTAATGTTGTAAGCCGCCCCGATTGCTCTGCAGAGGGGCGGGATATAAATAAAAATTATTACTATTATTATTATTATTATTATTATTCCCTCACTGCCTCTTTCAAGGCTGGAAACCAGTCCATAGGAAGAGAAGCCATCGAGGTCTCTGAGCCCAGAATGGCCCCAATGAATCTGGTCCTTTTCAACTGAATGAGATTGGACTTCTCGAAGTTGATCATGAGGCCCAATGATTGGAGAAAAGACACAGTGAAGTCAATGTCCTTGACAAGGCGGTCTCGAGACGAAGCAACCAGGAGCAATCGTTGAGGTATGGGAAGATTGATATGGCCTGCTGATGGGAGATAGGCTATGATGAGTGCCATGCATTTTGTGAACACCTTCAGTGCGATGGAGAGACTGAAAGGTAACACTGGAACACTTGGCGGTCTACAGTGAAGGCCAGGAACCTTCTGTGGTCCTCTCAAATTCTGATGTGGAAATAGGCATCTTTGAGATTAAGGGTCGCCATCCATTGGTCCTCCTGCAACAATGGTAGAATAGGTGCAAGGGTTACCATATGGAAACACCTGTAGGCCATACACTTGTTCAAGAACCGAAGATCTAAGATAGGCCAGAGCCCCGAGTCCTTCTTCAGCACCATGAAGTAGCGGGAGAAGAAACAAAATCAAAGGTTAACAGGATCCATGGGCTCTATAGTGCCCTTGGCTAGTAAAGTGCACACTTCATCGAGTAGGGTGTCGGAGGGGGAGTGTGGAGATAAAAGCTCCAGTGACAGGGAGCTCAGTGAACTCGAGGGCATAGCCATAGGCCATGATGTTAAGGACCCATGAGTCCGATGTTATTAGAGACCACATGTCTCTGAAGGGCTTGGGGATGAAGTGCGCAGCAACACTTTGTAGAGACTTTTTGGGGCATTCTGCTTCCTTCTTGCAGTACCCCTGTCAGTACCGTGGCTGGATGGGTAGATGTCAACCAAAGGACGGGGATGACTGGGATAGGTGCCTCTGTCTAGACTGCTCAGGCTGCCTTTCTTGGTGGAAAAAAGTTATATGCTGCTTTGCAAGAGCGATGCGGTGTTGACCTCCGAAATGGCAGTGATGGGACTGAGAGGAGGAGGACATACCATGCTTGCATGCCGCTGTCTTCATTCGGTACTGGAAGTTCAGACGTTCAGACGTGTTCTTGTTGAACAACCCAGAGTCATCAAACGGCATGTCCTCAATCATGTTCTTCACATGGGGGGGTCAGATTCAAAGATCTGAGCCATGCATATCTCCTCAAAGCCACCGAGCCAGAGATCATCTTGGCCACACAGTCAGTGGAATGGCGAGCTGAGATGATCTGACTGCCAATCGAGTGGGCTTCTGCCTGGAGGGCAGCATCAGCTGCATCAGCATGCTGCATCAGCATGTTGCATCAGCATGTTGCTGATAGGCCCCCATGCATGCCGCATAATTCGCCACCTTCATGTTGAGCACCGCCGAGGCATAAAACTTCTTGGCAAGTCCATCAATCTTTTTGCTGTCTCTATCCACAGGTGATGTGGATGTCTTTGGAGTGGATAGAATTTGAGCACCTTCCACGATAGCCGAATTAGGTTTGGGATGCTCAAAAAGCCAAGACGTCTAAGTCAGAGCGATGCGGTACAGATTTTCAGTTTTCTGTGAAGTAGACGGGATGGTGGCAGGAGTAGACCAGGAGCACTGGACAATCTTCTGGAGGGATGGTAGAAATCCCAGGGTCGGAGGGGTCGGGACCTTCCCATGCACTCGTCTCTCAATAGAGTCCACGGCGTTGTCATCTGATCTCACCACCTCAATGTCCAGCTCATTTCCCATGTGCATGATCTGATCTTAACATCATCTGTTGGGGAGGCAGGATGGTGTTCGACCAACACTACAGACCGATGATCAGAACCTGGAGATGGAGACTGAGACAACACTCAACAGTGAGAAGAAATGGAGTGATGGGAGCCTCGGGACTGAGGAGGCACAGACCGGGACCGGGACTCTCGAGGACAGTCTGGTAAAGACATCAGATGTAGGGAATGGCGTCTTGGTGGAGGTGTAGGTGGCTCAGAGGAAGCTGATTTATGGACTTGGGCTCAAGAGGTAGCCAAGTGCAGTGTCGTGGCATGAGATTAGAGGGTCTGAAGGTCAACCAGCATCAGGTAACACTTGGAAACAGAGTCATAGACCAGCTCGGGATGTTCCCTCAGTATGGGGTCATCCTCCACTCCCAGAGTGGCACCATCCACTTCAGAGCCCAGAGCCCCTTGGTCCCAGCATGTGATAGAGCCAGAAGATCGATCTTGAACCTGATCTGGTTGCAGCAAAGAAACCTGAGGAGTCAGGATAGGGACATCATCATCATGCAGCTCCCCCTTGGACTCGGTATCGAGGATGGGCTGGGTTTCATCACAAAAGAGTGTCGGTAGCGTGGCGGTCGCACCTCAAGACACAGAAGGCTTCGGTACTGCAGAGGACAGCCCCGAGACCAGAGATGGAGACTTGGCGGTCGGAGGTGAAAGAGGCAGTGTAGATGAAGAAGCCGCATCTTTGGGCTTTGAACCCTCAGAAGTAGAGGGACAAGCCTTCTTAGAGGAGGAATCTCTGGATTTCTCTCTCTCGGAAGAATGCCTCCTTTCCAATGTTTTCTTGGCCCGGTGAGCGACCACGCTCAGACTGAGCCCTTTTAGGCCTTTCCCGGCCTTTTCCAGAGTCCCCATCCAACTTGGAAGTTTTCTTTCTGGGACTCAATTTGGTCTTCGCCAGGACCTCTGGGGCAGTTGAGGGCTCAGCCACTGAGGTCGAAGCAGGTCGAAGAACCTGTTTGTAAAGAGTTGCCTTGAGCCTCTTGTCCCTATTTTGAAGGGCCTGAGAGGTCATGGACCTGCATAAGCCACACAATTGCGAGTTCTGGCCTTCGCTCAAGCACAAGAGGCAGGAGGAATGGGGGTCGGAGACAGGGATCTTCCCCCCACATTTCTCACACTGTTTGAAAGTGTAGGACGACATCTTCAAATCCAAATCACAATCCAGGTATCGAAGTCAAGGCAATCCGGGTTGATCGATGAGCAAACAGACGTTATAGGGTTAATCCAAGAAGAATGGTTGTAAAACTAGCAAAGGTCAAGCACAAGTCAATAGGCCAAAGTTATTTGTGAATCCAACAGAAGCTCCTTCAAAGCTGCTAGAGTGGCAGACGAAAGGAACTGAGGAAGAGCGGGACCGCTAGAACACTTTATAGGGATGGGCAGATCTACCACCAAAAAGTTGCAACTAAAGTTCTGCATAGCGATTCCAGAAGTTTTCGAGATTGCTACGCATGCGTAGATAAAACCCATTTGTGTGATTCACAGAGACCACGAAGGAGAAAGGCAAACCCTCCCTCTGAACAAATCCTGCAAAGAAAACCCCTGAGCGTCATATATGACTGGAAGGCACGCAACAACAAATGGCCTAATTCTTTATGCTGAAGCTCCCTCTACTGGCTCTGTCTGAACACTGCAGCCATCAAAATCCCAGTCCCACTTTATCCATTGAAACCTTTGGAATAAATTAATTATACAATAATAATAATAACTAATCTTAGTTGCGTAGCATCCGGGATACCAAACAAGGTGTACAAAAAATAGGAATTCCTCAGTAAAAGGAATGGTTACAAGGAACTAGGAAGTTTATTTCTACAAGTGTAAATACTTATATATTTTTATATATTTTTCTTTCCCCCCTTCCCCCCTTTGTTATGTGTGTGATTGTGTATGCATGCATTTGTTTGAGGTATATATGTGTACATATGTGTGTATGTGTGTGTGTGTATATGTAATTTGATTTTTTTGTGTATGTGACATATTAAAATTAAAATTAATAAAAAAGAATGAAAATGGATGTTGATCTCTTTCTCCCACAATTCCCCTTAGCTGCAGGGTATGGTTGATGGGAGTTGTAGTCCACAATACCAAGAAGGAGGGCCTCATTGTAGTTGCCTCCTTTCCCTGCCTTCCAGGACTGCTTCCAGGACTGCACCTTTGCACTGCCACCATCTTCATCCCTACAACTCCGTAAGTGGGAACAAAACCCTTTGTGTCCCATTATGTTTCCCTGGGCATCTTCAGATGCAAGAAGTTTTCTCAGCTGATATGTGGGCATGAAGAATATGAACACCTCTTGAATGATGAACTATGCTTACTTTGTACATGGTATTGGACTGGACACAGAGGTAGCCTGATACATAGTTTTGTGTTGTTAATTGTGACTAACATGACCCAATGTACAAAATATGGTGCTAATCATGCTTGCACATCACAGTAAGCTATAGCCACATGGTAGAACCTACTTTCTCCTCCCCCTTGAGGTAAGTGGGTCAAGAAAGCAGGAAGCCCCAGTTAAGCAGAGGAATTTCAGTGTCCAGGACTAGGAGTTAATTGATCCAAGACAAGGCAGGGTTGTAAGCCAACTTCAAATCCTGGTTTAAAGCTGGCTTCTAACCATGGTTTGTTTGGGAACTATTCACCATAGTTCCAGCTTTGGATGCCACACAAGAAGTATGCTTAATTTGCAGTTTCCTTGTTGACCTGCTTAAGTAAACCAATGATTCATGGTTTGTTGTGAGAGGCCTATATGTTCATTGTATGTTGTAAGATTTATGTAACTTTATCACAAGCAGGCTGTACTCCAGCCTTGCATTTCAACTACTGCTGTGGTTTACACTAAGAAAGAATTCTCTTCAGATGAATGGGTTGGCAGACATGACATGGGACACTGTCATACTGCTGCCAGCTCACTGGCATTTGCTTTAGCCACAGGGGAAATCCGATTCTGTTCCAAAGTAAGCTTCACCAAGTAGTTTTGTGCATGCCTCCAGTGTGGCAGCCACAAAAGCCAATTTATCCACCCTCAAAAATGTCTTAACTGCACCTTCCACTGATCGAACTCTGACTTCTGTGTTTCAATCTTCTGAGTGAGTTCAGTTTGGGCTTCCAAAGCCTCTTGTTTAGCTGTCCACAAACTCCAAGTGGCTAGAGCATTTTTCATGCTGAGAGATCAAAAAGAGACTTTTTAGTGGTCTGTTCAGTGTAGGCATTTCTGAGAGAATCAAATGGATAGTGAGTTCAAACGCAGTTTTCTGTGAATTCCAGCCCTGCTTAAGCATCCACTTCTCTAACCTTCCCTACTTCCTCCTGCTCTTGCAATTGTTTCTTTCTAACTGTACCAACTCTTAAAACAGTGATTCCCAAAGTGGGCAGTACACATCCCCAGGAAGTGGTGGAAAGATCCAGGGCCAGTGAGGGTAAAGGAGAAGGGAGCAGGAGGGCAGTGAGAGGAAGATGGGGCAGCAGGGGGGCTTTCAATCAAAGTATTGATGTACAAGGAAAATAAATGAAACCAGTGGCCTTTAAGATCATGGTAGGGATGAGGCTTGCATGAAACATCTTTTCAGGGTGCAGTGATGTCTCCTGCTCTTCACCTCCCCACAAGAGCACACTCCTTTAGCCACATCTTTCCCTAGTAGTGGCCATTGGGATATTAGTAGTAGCAGCAGTCGGGGAGAAGTGGTGGCAAAAACAGGCTTTCAAATTTGGAGCCCTGCTTAAGTTTTTGAGGCTTGCCAAAACTTGGCTGGCAGGTCTGAGTTGCACTGCTGTTTCTGCTTGGAGAGGACAAGAGAAGAAGTATTAGAGGAAACAATGGGGCTCTGCAGACGGCGCAAAGCTTCTTGGGGCGGCCCATGGACACATGTCTGGAGAGGCCCAATGTTGTTGTTTTTTTTTGGGGGGGACACTTGAAACAGTGCAGGATGGCACCTCTGGGGAAGGAGGGCAAGGAGTATCTGGGGTCAATTATTAGAAAGAGTCCTATGCCTTGGAGTAGCTCCCATAGTTAAAATTTCTCCCTTTCCCCATCCTTGCTAGTCTCCAGTCTAGAGCATGTGGCCCCTGTAAACCCCCTATACACCCACCAGCAGCACCTGCATCTGCCCTAGTGAAGGATAGTGTTCTTCCTCTCTGGGGAGAAATGTCTCCCTTTGCATCTGGTCACCTTGGGAGCAGCATTTGAGCAGCTGGTTGAAACAAAGAGGCTTTTTGCCTGCACTGGCCTTTGCCACAGGACAGTGGCATCACTGGAATTGGTGTTACCTGGTGCAATAACTCATGGTGTTATCCCTCCTTGACCTCCTCCTCTACCAGACCATACAAAATCCTTAATAATGTTTTTGTACTGTAACACTTTAATAATTCTGTATATAATAGTTGTGACATAACTCCTAATCAACTTCTTTATCGTCCTAACTCCTGAAGCTGGAGGCTGCTGTCTCCCATTTACAAAAGAGCTTACTACTTCATGAGTCTGGTGCAGAAGGAATCCGGGGATTCTTCCTCATCTTTATTCCTGAAGCAGAATGCTGTTGATAGGAGACAGCAGCCTCCAGCTTCAGAAGTGAGGTGCTGGGGGAATCCAGACATTCTGCCTCTTTATTCCAAAGCAGGAGGCTAGTATATCAATGTGAGAAAGCAGACTCCAGCTACTGAAGCAGGAAGCAAACTGACACAACAGCTTTCTGCTTTTGGAAGTTAAGAGGAGGGATTCCTGCTGCACCCCGTTCCTGAAGCTGGAGGCTCTTATGTCAGTGGCAGTCAGCTGCCTTCCTCACACTCACTGGCTCCCTGGTTCTTCTGTCTGCTTCTCCCTCTCTCATGGTTGGGGCCAGACCATACCAGAGGGATGGAGGAACCGAGAAAGTCCTGCCCTGTCTCTTCTTCTCCCATTCTGTATTTGAAGCTTAGCGGGTGGAGAAAGGAGAGGCCTCATTTGCCCCCCCCCCCTTTCTGGCCACACCTTCTCTTCAGCTGAGCTCCTTGTGTCTTACAAGGTATGTCCCGTTTCTTCCAAAAGGCAGACATTTAGGGGCAGCAGTGGTGTTGCTAGGGTGGTGATCGTGGTGTCACCCCACTTACAGTGTCACCCACTGCAACCTCCCCCATATCACCTAGTGATGCCTCTGCCACAAGGCTGGCATGAGCAAGAGGCCTCTCAGTAACTACTCAGACAGCTACTCAGTTGCTACTCTCAGGGTGACAGATTGGCAAAGGGAGGAACAACTGAGATTGGTTGTTTTGAATCTGCAGTAGAACAGTATACATTGGGGGTGCCAAGGTTGTCACTCAAGAGAAAAGGGGGCATTATTCAAAAAAAAAATTGGGGGGGGGCACTGTCCTAGAACAGCAATCCTTCACTCACTAGCCACCTCCTGCAGCCATTTCAAATATTTGGTGAAGCTTACTTTGGAATAGGCAAGCCTCACAGTTACACAGCACAAAGCACCCTTTTGCAGGTGAGCTTTGCAAAAAGAAGGGCATTATAGAATGTTTGTAAGAAAACACATTTGTTCTTTGAGTAGAAGGCAGAGATAGAGAGAGACCTCCTCAAATGGAGAAACTACAGAAATAGGTGGCCAATAAAGGGGAAAATCATTGGAAGAAGGAGTCATTTAACAATCATAACCCTCTTAAAAGCTTGTGTGCTCTTTCATACTCAATGCAAAAAAAAAAAGTGTTATGGTCCATTTAAAAATTCATTTGCTGTTTTTGTTTTGTTTTGCTGACTTTAAGGGATATGACCAGCACCATCCAGGAGCTCTGTAGCACAGCAGAACATTTGGAAAAAAGTGTACAGCAATTAAAAGACCCAGAATGATGCTTCGCTTGCAGAAAAAGCAGAGTGTGCACTGACAAGCACAAGAGCTGCAATTTAAATTGAAGAAGCTTCCCTCCAGGTCCAGACTTTACAGCTTAAAATTACAGAATTACAAGCAGAACACACAAAAGCGCATTTGGCCATCCAAGCTGAAATTGTTAGCCATGATACTTGTAATAAGAGGATCGCTGAGTTGGAAGAAAAAATACAAATAAAAGAGGCAAGCAATTCCACTGTGTACGCTGTAACTGAAAGTTTGCCAAAGGATTGGAAATAAGTTGTCTCGCTCTGTCCTGTTAGTACTAAAGCTGCAGTTTGGACCATGCCCCCTGGAAGGACAGTGGAAAAAATTGAAGGAAAAAGTAGCATGGACTGTGTGTAAATTCCCAAACATGAATAAAGCTATTGTAGACCAGATACACACTCTGAACAGAGAAGCTGGTATCAGGGACTTAGTAGCTTTAACTAGTGTTGGGGTTCCAGAAAACAATGCACACCCCAAGTCACTGAAGAGGAATTCCCATAACAATCAGAGGCCTCACATGCATTACAGAAAGAAAGAGAATCCAAAAGGTCATCCATCCCAGGCACCGCATGGTAACTGAGTGAAGGAGGGGGGCCAGAACAGACAAGAATGGCCAGAATGGGTGAGACTCTCAGACCCCATGGCAGGAGACTGGAGATGTTAGTAGAATCCCTGTAGAGAAAACACTGCCAGCAGCTTTCAAAAGTTTAGACAAGGGAGCAGCCGCTCCACACCTGGCTCTAGTATATGAAAAATTACATTTAGAAGAGGAGAAGGCCTACAGATGCCTCCCATGGAAGAGGAATCATTCAGAGAAGTATCAAAACACTTTAGATAAATTCCTTTGAGTTCATTAATAATTCTGCTTTTAGTTATAAAACAATTTATTTTTTTGTCCATAGGCGATTTTTGTTTTTCTTTGGTCTTAGTAACCGCTCTGAATACCTCCCTCTAGGGGGCGCTGTGTGTAAATTCCTAAACAAGGAAAGCCTAGCATTCTTGTAAAGATACAAATTGGAATGAGATAGCCCAGGGGTAGGCAACCTTTTTGAACAGGGGGCTGGGTTGCTGTCCCTCAGACAACTGGGGGGCTGAAGCACCAAAAATAAATAAATAAATAAATAAATAAATAAATATAAAAATATTTTTATTTTTTTAAAAATATGCATGCACTCTCTCTCAGCCCCAGAAAAGCCATGGCAAAACTGTGGAGATTTTGCCAAGAAAACCCCAAGAATAAGTAATAACAACAATAATCAATATCATCATGGTGGGGGGCGGCGGCAGCCCCTGGGCCTTAGGTTGCCAACCCCTGAGATAGCCTATAAATCCCAACACAGCTTCCATAAGTTCTGTTGTTGTTTGGGAATTTACATCCCATTAAAATTAGTTGGCAACTGAGTCTGACCCAGATTTTTTTTAACAAGACCCTTCCCTCATTGGGTTGTTATTTTGCAAAACACTGTTTGCAACTTCACAAAGACCTATTCAGTTGTAAATCGCTAAAAGCTCTAAATTGCCCAAAGCTGAAAAAAAAACATTATTCTGAATTGGACAGTAAGGCTCTAAAGCCCATAATTCCTGGTTTACCCGGATTGTCAATGGCATGCTATGAAGTTTAACATAAACCAGAACCTATATTGGAGCTTCAATATATATATGGACAGCTTGGGACAGACTGGAGCAAAGAGTTAAAGCATATGGTGGTGGGGGAGAAGTGGTAGCAAAAAGGGGCTTTCAAATTTAGGACCCTACTTAAGCTTTGTGAGCTTTGCTGGGACTTAGCTAATAGGTTAGAGTTGCGTTGTTGCTCCCACTTTCTTTCATCAGACAGGGTGAGAAGAGAGGCAGCAGGAGAAACCATTTTTTGTGTGTGGGAGAGTGGACATTTGAAGCTGTGTGGGGAAGACATGTCTCCCACTCTAATAGCATTTCTAAGGAGAAATGTCTAAATACAATTAATAATGTCTCTGGGGAAAGAGTAACTGTGCTCAATTATTGGAAAGAGTCCTTTGTCTTGGAGTGGTTCCTGTAGTTAAAATCCTGTAGTTAAAATCTGTCCCTTTCTCAGTCCATACCAGTCTCCAGTCCAGAGTATGTGGCCTCTGTAAACACCCTACATATGCAGCCCC
>CM034713.1:228674-238744 GCA_020142125.1 Phrynosoma platyrhinos
CGAAAAACCCACAAAAAACTATGGATGCCGGCCATGAAAGTCTATGACATCACCAGTTAGATTAGGATTCAGTTTTTGTATAAATATATATATTAAAGCCATCATTATTGTTTTTAAACTACGTTTATTTTTTTTGAGTAAGCCTTTATTCTTTAGGAAAGCATAGTTAGGTAAACACTTCTGCTGTTCTGCTAATGAAAGAAACTTTAAGAGGTTTAGCTTTCATATTTGTATGTTTTTGTTTCTTTAAAGGGGTTAAATCCCTGGGAAACTTAAATTACCCCACAGTTTTATTTTAATTGTTCCTGGACGGGAACCTATTAGGCAGCACATATATATCCATCCATCACCATCATCACTATCACCTCATTCTCCTCCTCACCTTCCTCCTTTTCTCAAAGTTGATCAGGCCACCCTGGAAGAGAGGGGTGGGGGAAGAACGAAAGAGGACAATTAAAAACAATCCACTGTTGATTTAGATTTCCCAAAAACATAGAAAGACCTTGAAAATACAGAATTTCAATAAAAGAAAGGTTCCAGCTCCTTTTTGTGGATGAGCAATGAAATCTTGGCTACATAAAAGGGTCCACATTCAGAGAATGGGCTTACCCTTATATGGGATAAAAAAGACAGGCAAGATAGGGAGGTGGACCATTTCTATCAGATCCACAGTTTAGACTTTAAAGTCCGCAAAGACAAAAATCATTCTTGATTTGGTTTCTGATGCCTGTAGAACAGAGATCAGGAACACATAGGTCTCCAAACATTGCTGGCGTGCAACTCTCATTATCTCTCACCGCTGGTTATGCTGGTCAGGGGCCTGATGGGACTTACAGTCCAACATCTGGGGGCCATAAATTGTCCACCCCTGCTATGAAGCAGAATGTGCACCAAGGGCACCATTTCCCCTTCCCCTCCTCTGGTTTTCTCCCTTGTCTACCTCCAGATAGTCCTTCATGGCTGTGTCCAACATCACCAGGTCTGTGAGGAATGTGCCCAGGTAAGGAATGGTGCCTTGCATTACTCCCTGGAAAGAAGAAGAAAGGTGTGAAGACCATGGGAGGAGGGCAGGGTGCCCCACAGCCAGAGAGGCCACATGGGACTAATAATAATAATAATAATAATAATAATAATAATAATAATAATAATAATTTATAGCCTGTAACAATCGAGGCGGGTTACAGCATTTAAAACAGACAAAATTTAAAACATTCCCTCATCCCCCAATCCAACCCTCCCAACCCCTTAAAACAGGATTAAACTAGAAAAGGATTAAAATGCTATAATGCAATAAAAACAATTAATCAATAAAAGATCAGGTGCAGTAAGGACAGGATAAAAATGGAAATCATCATTTTGCTTCCATGGCTGGACCCCCACCACTACCTGAGGAAAAGGAAACCATGAAGGGGAGAAACAGCAGCCTAAGAGATCCAGTACACTGGTTAGCAAGTCAGAGCTCAGTCAAATCAAAAAGTGGAGGTGGTCAAAAGGCAAACATGCTCCCATTTGAGGGACAGTCTACAACTCAGCAGGGGTGTACCTGATGGATATGGGGCAGGCCCCAAACTCAGCACATGCAGGGGGAAAGCTTGCACCTTGATATGCTTTTGGGAGACATTTCCCAGCCTTGAGCTGGGAGGGTGGGTGGTCCAGCATGCAAGTCAGGGAACTCTTCTCTCACTCTTGCCAATCAAGGCAAGCAGTCCTGAGCTGACATGGATTGATGCTCTGATGTGTATCAGGTGGCTTTGGAGGAAGAGGAGGAAAGCCTTCATTCACTCACCATTTCACGCTGCTGCTGCTGCCGCTTCTGAGCTCTCTTTGGGTTGATTTCTAGCGTGGCAAACTTGGAGGTCCCCTCCTGCATTTCCCCAATTGCAAAAGAGAGAGAGAGAGAGAGAGAGAGATGAGTTTAGAGAGACTGTCTCCTGTGCAACAAGGGCTGTGGCCACTTCCAGTGAGAGTTGCCACCACCAAGTGCAGCTTCTGATAAAACTTCACCCAGCAAATACTGACAGGAGGAAGCCTGGTGGAAGATGTGGGACTCTGCTTCTTCACAGAGTATCACAAATGCCAAGGAAAGCCCTGAGTGGGACAGCCACCTCTCTTTCTGTAAGACTCTTCAGGGGGTGGGGGGTGTCCGGAACAGATTCCCCATGAAAACGGAGGGCCGACTGTATAAGTCTAGAAATGTAGGTCAAAAAAAGTGACCCAAAAACCATGAGTCAACTTATCCATGGGTCAATGTAAGTACTTTAACTCTTATTTTAAAAGGAGCCATTCCCCTGGTGAAAGGCATAAGCGGAATTTTATAGAATCATAGAATCATAGAGTTGGAAGAGACCACAAGGGCCATCCAGTTGTCCTGGAAGCACTGACCCCACTCTATTCTCTCATCCATCCAGCCTTTAAGGGTGAACAGTTATGCCTGCTGGAATTTTGTAAGTTCTTTGGCACAGTTTTCCTTTGTTTCATCCTTTGGCTCCTTTGTTGCATGCCCCTAAGTTTTACCCTCAACTTATCCATGGGTTATACCAAAATCTGTATTTTGGTCCCAGAAACTGCCCTCAACTTATCATGAGGTTGAGTATATACAGTGTATTTTCAGTTTTTGTATTAAGAGAACTTTTTAGCTCTGTCCCGTTTTCATCTTGCTAAGTCTCTCTGAATCCTGGGTTGGAGAAAAGTGGAATATAAATAAATACAGCCACCATCACTGCTTCCCCCTACCCTGAGGCCTTCACTGGGCCCCAGAGAGTCCCTGGGCCTGTCCTCCTCAAAAGGTGGCAGGCCCAGGAGATTTCTGGGTGGGAGATGGGGCTTGTGTATCCTTTTCTGATGAAGAGCCAGTGCAGCTGGGGGTGGGCAGCCAATGGACTGGATCATCACACATTCTGCCTATCTCAGCTCTTGGGCAGCAGTTTTTGGAAGGTTTTGCTCTCCTTTCTATAGGGAAATGAAGAAGAAAAAAACACACCAAAAACAGCCTGCAAATCTGCTCCCAACGTGCAGCTGCCCATTTGGCTGGCCAGTGTCTGTGGGAGAGAAGACACCAGAAAAAGGCCAGCCTCAAAAGACTAGTCTCCGTTCTGCGTAGGCATTGCCCACCAGCCCACAAACAAGGTGTATGTGTGTGTGTGTTGCAGAACACAAGCTTTACAGAAGGGCCCACATTGAGAACCCTTGGAGATGGCAGAAGTGTGATTTGTCAGACTGAAAAGGGCACAGTGGCCATTACACCACTGGGGAAACAACCATGGAGCTGCCTGCAAGGCACTGAACACATCAGGTTGACAACATGGAGCAGGGGTGAAGAGAGAGTCAAGAGCAGATCTGAGGTCTCTGGTTGCTGCTTTCACCACTCTGTAGGGAAGGTGAGACCAGAGAGGAGAGTGAAATGAAGACAGGGGACCCATCCCTTGGTTGCTGGGCCAGCAATCTCTCTCTCACACACACACATGCCTGACAGAATGTCTGTGCTGTTAAGGAGCTGCATGACAGGCCAACATTTTCAGTCAAGCAACACCTGTTGGATATGAGCTCACTATCAGCTGTCAAAATAAAACAAAAACAAACTGCAGCCCTACAGAGGTGGGCAGATTCCAGGTTGGCAGGAACAACAGGGGCTGCTGTTGTTGCCCCAAGAGCCCTCACACTGGTGCCAAAGAAACACATTCAGAATGAATGAATTCTGAGCCTAATAGCTTGTTCTGGGTACCAGGACTTGAAAGGAGCTCACAGTCCCTTCAGGCCAAAATCCATTCCTGGTGACCCCAAACTTTTTTCATTTCAACAGTAAAAGGTGAGTCAGAGAGGAATCCTTTGGTTCCTGCTGTTGTTAAACAACTAGGTGTCAAAAGTTCTTTAGGATCTAGCTTCAAATCACACAGACATTCCCAAAAAAGGGATCTCTAATGTGGCTTTGTAAAATCCAAATGCACCAGAAATTTAACCCACTAAGTGGTGGAAAAAGTAAAGGTGATAGCAGACTTGTTAAAACAACTCTTGCAATGAAGATAGGTAGAATGCAATGCAAAGCTAACCCGTGGTGGGAGCCCAGCTTCCTGGCTCAGCAATTCATCTGACAAAGAGAAGCAAACTGTAGTCAACTAAACAGGAGGGGCCTTCATGGCAGCACTGACCATGGTCAATCAGTGCTGTGCACTGACAGTCACAGACTGCTCTCCTCCCGCCCACTCTCCCATCTCTACTGGTGGATGCACCAGGAGAGAAAAGTGTACATTTAGATTGAATGCTCCACACCCTAATTAATGGCTCCAATTCATCATCCAGCCCTAGGTGAGTGTGACAGCAGGGACAGGTTTTGGGTGTCACGGAAAGAAACAGATCACACCAATGTCTTACCTTAATAAGGAGCTCTCGGCTCAATGAGTGGTTATTGTCATCTGAAAAGATTTCTGATAGCTCATGGAAAGTGCGAAAGCTCTCACTGTTGAGAGAAGAATGAAACATGAACTCCTGGCCTCTTTTAGGGCTGCTCTCCCATGTTGTCTCCTTTACTCCCCAAAACTGATTGTATTTCATTTCGCCTGGCAATTTTTTCTTTAAAAAAATTAAAATTGCCAGAACCCACTCATTTACTTATTTATTGAATTTATTATTGAATATCCCACCTTTTTCCCAAGATAGATTGAAGATGGCTTATTTATTTATTTTATATGCTACCTTTCTCCTGAAGTGGAACCCAAGGCAGCTCATAGAAGAAAATCAATCAAAATTTACCACCACAGTTTTAAAAACAATTAAAATAATCACAATTAAAACACTGTAAAATTATTTTTAAAACTTCCCAAGTTAAAAAACAAATACAACTTGTTCTCCCCAACTGCAGGCTTGCCATCCGTGGATTTACGAATCCACGGATGGCAAGCCATATTGCTCCTAATGGCCATGTATGCACACGGCCACACACAATGGCTGCACACACATGTGCCACCACTGAAAAATGTAGGACTTGAGGTCCCACATTTCATCCACGAGAGGAAGATCCAGAATGGAATATTGTGAATGGGAGCCTGGAATACCGTCTCCAGGTCTGGGCACCACAATTCAAAAGGATGTTGACAAGCTGGAGCATGTCCAGAGGAGGGCGACCAAAATGGTGAAAGGTTGAGAAACCATGCCCTATGAGGAGAGAAAGGGAGCTGGATATGTTTAGCCTGGAGAAGAGAAGGTTGAGAGGTGGTATGATAGCCCTGTATAAGTATTTGGGGGAGTGTCATACTGAGGATAGAGCAAACTTGTTTTCTGCTGCTCCAGATAATAGGACATGGAACAATGTGTGCAAACTACAAGAAAAGTGATTCTCAACATTCGGAAGAATTCCTAACAGTAAGAGCTGTTTGACAGTGGAACACATTCCCTCATAATGTGGTGGAGTCTCCTTCTTTAGAGGTCTTTAAACAGAGGCTGGATGGCCATTGTCAGGAGCACTTTGATTGTGTATTTCTGCCTGGCAGAATGGGGTTGGACTAGATGGCCCTTGTGGTCTCTTCCAATTCTGTGATTCTATGAATTCATCTGGGTTTAAAGAACAATAAATAGATTTAAGGACTGTTTAAACATACCATTAATTTCTTTAGTACCATAAGTTATTTTGCCATTAGTTGTTTTAATTGAGTATATATTGTATAGGATCTTTTTTTCTTAATATAATTAGTATGTAATTTAGAAATCTTATTCCAAATTCACAGAACTTTTTATAAATATTGAGCACTTGAAACCCTGCTCTTTTACATGAAAGTTCTTGCTATAAAGTAGAAGACCCAGATGATCAATGGCTGGACTGCAGAATTTTTGTTTCAGAGTGGAGCTGAATTCTCATTAAACCAAACCTTTTCCTTAATGCTGACATTTTTTTTATCCTATACTATATTAATACCAATATCAGGAGTCAAATTTGTAGTTAAAATTCTGCATGAAATTTATATTTAGAAACTGTGTTCTGTAAAAGGAAATTGGGTAAAGTTCATGAAAATGATTTTTGGTCTTTATTCCCTAGTTGCAAATGCAGTCCAATTGACGAACAATTGAAAGTAGAGACTGATTTTATCTGAGCATCTAGGGCAGGAGTCCTCAAACTTTTTGAGCCGGGGGCGCCGTCCCCCAGCTCATTGGAGGGCCGAAGTAAAAAAAAAAATGGTGTCTGGAGGCGCGCACGTGCACCCCCTCCCTTTCTCTTTCCGTCCTGCCCCGCGACTGGGGCAGGGGCTTTGCGGGCAACGAAGAGAAAGGCCACTCGCATGCGACTCCAGCCACCATTTTGGAACAAAAAATGGCACCCGGGGTCACATGTGCTAGAAAGACAGTGGCAGCAGGACCGGCCACGGGCCAGATACAAGGCCTTGACGGGCCAGGTTTGGGCCACGGGCCGTAGTTTGGAAACCCCTGATCTAGGGCCTTATTAACCAAATTAATTGAAATCAGTATATAGTCTAGCCTGAAATTATGTCTTATGTCTGTGAAAGAGGTAGGAATAGTCCAGTTCAGTAGGGTCCATCCCATACCATGAGCCACTCAGATCAAATTCTTGAAAAAAATTAATAAGGTAAATTTCTCATGTTGATGAAGTGCCACTATGATCTATAGGCGCTGCTGTAGCATTTAGGCCATCTTTAAGAATTGTGTCCTTCCTGGACCTCTCTGAGCAACTGAAGAATATTCCAACAGTACGGTCAGATGCAATGTTAGAACATTAAATTGAACTTCATATGACCACAACAACACCTTCTGTCAGCAAGGATACAATGGGCCTTTAAGTTTGCCAAAGCACCAATGAGATGAAATAAGGTCCCTCTTGTGGTGAGTCTCTTGGAGCAGAAGGACATCTGAGGCCTCCTTGTTTCTGATTTTCTGAATCTTGCTCCTTTTGACTGGATTGCTTAGCCCATTCACATTCAGTGGGGCAATTTTCAGAACAGGCATGGGGTGAAAAACACAGCTTTAACACCAGAGTAAGAACAAACAAACTTGCTCTCCTATGCACCCCAATTATTTTCAAATGATTCAAACAACAAGAAATGTAAATAAAAATAATAAAATGCAATAAACAAGGCAATTCTAATGCTAGAGAGGAGCCCATAGCAAGAACTCCTAAGTCTTCACCTGAAAGGAGGAAGGCTGCTGTGGGGCAACAGCAGGGACTTATGACGAGGCCTTTTGAGGACAAAAAGCTTGACTAGCCATTTGGAGTCCCTGTTTCCATTAACACCAGAGTAGTAAAAAGAGATTGTAAAAAGACAAAGACAGAGTAGTAAAAAGACAGAGATTGCTTTATGGATTATATAGGTTTAACTCCTGACAGCGCTAAAGTCATTTGTTCTGAGATTTGCTACTTGGGCATTACTGGCCTTGTGGGTCAGGCACAATAACATTTCTAAGAGAGTCTTCTACAGTATTTGTTGTTGGGTGCCTGTCTTCCAACTTATGAGGACCCTATCATGAGGTTTTCCTGGCAAAATTTGTTCAGAAGTTTGCCTTTGCCTTCCTCTGAGGCTAAGAGAGTGTGTCCTACCCAAGGTCACCCAATGGGTTTCCATGGTGAGCCAAAAGGATTTAAACCCAGGTCCCCAGTCATAGTTCAACCCTCAAACCACAGCACTAAGGTGGCCCTTCTTTCTGGGAATGAGGGGTACAAACAGAAGACTCATCCACACTGAGTAGAAAAATTAGTGATTAATCTGGTATTTGGAGACTGGAGATTATTCAAAATCCATCCTCTTCCCAAGTGCCATCATAGCAACCCCCTCCCTTCCATTCTTTACACAGCAGGCCCTCAGTATCCAAGGACTTGCCATCCACAGATTCAAGCATCCACAGATGGCACGCCTGTGTTGATAAAGAGGAGGAGGAAGAAGAAGAGCAGCCAGAAAGGAGGAAGTGGTTGTGGCCGGCTCACTTCTTCAACCGCTCAACCTGGACAAGAGCAAAAGAAGTAGCTGGAGGGATATGACACAGCTTTGGGGTCTCTCCCACTGCTTTTCTTGGGGTTCCCTGCTCAATCCCTCCTCCTCCTCCTCTTTGGGGCATCTCCCCACAGCATGGAGTCTCTCCCCTCACCTCCCAACAAAGGGATTTGCTCTCCCACGAAAGGCTCCGGCACCCCTCCTGGGCTTTCACTTGACTGAGTTCCAGGGCAGCCTTTCTTGGGAAGGTGGCACAGAGGCATGGGGAGGGGAGAGAGGGCTTCTTGTTGTTTGGGTGATTGGCTTGGGATTGGGGGCAGTCTTGGCTGGTGCCAGCCCCTCAAATAGACGGCGGAGGGCTTGGGGCACCTCAGCTGGCTGGAGTGGACTGAGGCGCTCGCCAGGCGGTGGGGAAGTCATGGGGCTTGTCCTCCTCTCCCCTCGTCTTCCTCCCGGGATTTGGAAACGGAGCCTCTGGTAGCTCCTGAGTAGGGTCACACTGCTCCTTCTGTCACCCTGGTCCTGTTGCCTGTCTCCTCCTGCCACCTGCAGCCCTGCCAGATCCTCAAGTGGATCAGGGCTGCCCACCTCCAGCTTTGGCCACCCACTGTGCTCTCATAGGGGGTCCCACCAGGACAATGAGATCCTACATGAGGGACCCCTGCTGTCCCCCTTGCCAGAAGGAGAGGTTACCACTGAGGGCCCCCAAGCCCACAGGGACTGGCAAGAAATGATAATGGGCACCAGGAAGCAGAGTAGCTGGACTGGAGGAAGCAACAGGTGTCAGGAGCCGAGACTGCCAGCTGGTGGTGAGAGCAGCAAGGTGGGCTTCAGGTGTCCAGGGCAGTGCTGTTTCAGCCAGCCAGGCTGAAGAAAGGGAGGAAAGAAGGATGAGGAGGGCCATGGCGCTCAGGCCCCTGGAGAGGCAGCCAGGCCTGCCCAAGAGGACCCTGCACCCGTCCCCAGGAGGAGGCAGGTGTTGAGGCCGAGGTCAGCTCTCAGGAGCTCTGCAGCAGGCTGGAGCTCAAAGCCAGTGCTACGATCCCGCTGGCTGGCTCAGGGGCAGCCTTCTTCCCCTGGCCTGCCATTTAGGTGAAGTTACGTTATCCCCAATGGTGCCACGGTCAATGGGACTTGAGCATCTGTGGATTTTGGTATCTGTGGGGGGGGGGGTGTCCAGAATGGATTCCCCACCGATATCGAGGGCTGACTGAGCATGTCCTTTTTTTCTTTTCTTTTTACTTCCTTATTGAGTTTGCTGTGTAGCCACTGGCTTTTTCAGATGTTCCATTTTTCTTCTTCCATGAGATTGTTTGTGATTATGCTTTCTGCAACACATTTCTCATAAACTGCCACTGTAGTAGTACTGAATTCCGTGATTCCAGTGACCAAGTCCTCCTTCTCGATTAGGATCAAGTCCAGAACTGCTGATCCCCTTGTTCCTTCCTCCTTTTGAAAGAGGAAATTATCTGCCGGGCACATCAGGAATTTGTTGGAGAGCCTATGCTTAGTAGAGCTACTCTCTCAGCAGATATCAGGATAATTGTTGTCCCTCATAACTACCAGTTCTTGCTTCTTGGAGATTTCTGAGATTTGTTGCTAAAATGCATCAACCACCACCACATCTGGGTTTGGTGGCCTGTAGTAAATTCTTACTACAATGCTGCTTTTATTTCTGTCTCCATTTTTTCTACCCAAATGCTCTCAACTGGTTAAGATGCAAAAAACACAGGGTTGGGGAAAGGCTGGGTCAGGGGCTACATATGTCCCCATTGCTGATTTTGTGGTGCCAGCCCACCTCCCCCAATACTTTTTGGAAAAAAAATGATCTGCCCTAAAATGCCCTCTAGGAAGTCAACTTCCAGGTCATTTTCTGTTGGGAAAGGGACCGCTCCTGGGCCTAAAATGGCCCTTGAGGGGAAATGAAGAAGGGGGGGAGGTCAAAATTGTTTCCTATGGTTACACCCCTACAAGGTCATATCAAAGGCAAAGGTGGCTCCTAACTCTCAACAGTTGCTTATGGCTGTCAAAATACAACTTTTCTGTCCATTTGGTATTACTCATCAGAATTTTAAATATTTAATGTCGGTAACTATTTTTATAGAATCATAGAATCATAGAGTTGGAAGAGACCACAAGGGC
>CM034713.1:241819-254510 GCA_020142125.1 Phrynosoma platyrhinos
AAGAGCCACCTAGATTCAACTCCCTGCCGGACAGGAATCCATTGCTAGAGAACTCCTGAAAAATATTTTCCAACCTATGTTAGCTCTCTGCATTCTACAGGTCCATCTCACGTTTACTATCAGAACCTGAGCCTGTACTGCTGCTGTAAGACTCCAGTTCCTATCAGCCCCAACTAATCTGGCAAATGATTAGGGATGATGGGACCTGTAGTCCAACATATACTGGCAGAGGCTCACAGAGTCCCCCTTCTTGTTTAAAGAGGCGAAAGAGAAAAACAAAAGGTTGAGAGCAGGGGAAGTCATTTCTCCCCCAGCAGGGGAGTCCAAAATGGCCACCAGTCAAGTTCTCTTGCTGACCCCTCCCCCCAGAGGCTTGGGAGGAGGGTCCCAAGGGCAGCGCACCTTCTGCCTCCCCCTCAGCACGTTCCTGGTGCTGGAACTGGGTGAAGAGGATACGTGCTCGGCGTTCCAGGTCGGAGCCAGGGATGTTGAGGCGCACATAGATGATGAGCTGCTTAAGGCAGGTGTAATCTGGTGGCTTCCGGAAGTCCTCGGAGTACTGATCCAGCCAGGCTCCCAGGATGGAAGAGATGGTGCTGAGGGGTAGAGAAGGGTGAAGGGGTGATCAGGAGGGCTTCAGAAAGCAGGCCATCCACAGGGAGTATGCTCATGGGGGCAGTGGCACTCAGCTGCTATTCAACAGCTTCCAACAAAGACACCCCCATTGTCCATATGTGTCACTGCAAAATCCCCCTCTCCCATTACCTCTATTTTATGCAAAACCTTTGGCACTAAATGAGCACGTGTGTGTATGTGTGTGCGCACATGCCTAGAGCTTAGAAAAGGTATTCTGGATTACAGCTCCCAGAAACCCTCAGCACTAGTCATGCTAGGAGCTGTAGTCCAGAAAAATATTTTTGCAGCCTCAAAGAGAGGCAGAGCTACACACTCCCATCATGTCCTCTGACATGCTCTGCGCAAAGATAACATCAGCTCCCAAGGAATTCAGCTAAGAGGGTGGCTGGAAACACTTCAGGGATCCCCTTCAATGCCAAGTGGGTGATGGTGCCAGGACAGCCATCAAGCTAACAGGGTCAGCTTAGCTAGAAACATGGGGGAGCAAGTTCCCCACCCCAAGACGCCTCTTCCTGGGGCTTGGCACTTACTTTTTCAACTCCAGCCTCTCGTCCACTGCGTGCCGGGCATGCTCTCCATGGGCCTGGGAGTGAAGCTTCCCATACCTGACAGGAGAGAAGGCCAGTGATTTTTGCATCCCATTCAGCTCTGAGACATCACCATGCAGTGAGAATGGCAGACATGGTACAGGTATCATTGTGAGAAAGGGCTCAGGTTCATCAGGGAAGATGTCCAAAATGTATGGCTGCCAGGGTCTCACTATAGATCTCCACATGAAGGTTTGTCTTTAGAAGAAGGGGGATGGGTGACCTCCCAAATGACGGCAGACTATAGCTCTCATAATTCTTCAACATAGTTGGTTGGCAAGGCCTGATGAAATTTGCTGTTCAACACTATTTGTGATGGCCATACATCCCCAACCCATTGTAGGGCATATTTTTGTTGTAGCATGCCTTCAAGTAGTTTCTGACTTATTGCCACCCTAAGACAAATCCATCACAGGTTTTCTTGGCAAGTTTCTTCAGAGGGGGTTTGCCATGGCCATCCTCTGAGGCTGAGAGTGTGTGACTTGCTTAAGGTCATCCAGTGGGTTTCCATGGCTGAACCGAGATTTAAACCCTGGTCTTCAAAGTCCTAGTCCAATGTTCAAAACACTATGCCACAGAAACGCCCCCTTACATCTATAATTCACTTGCATTCCTGAATGAGTTACTGATACTATCAGGGAATCATGTATTAACATGGCAACCAGTAACCCCTTCTACAGGCAGGGGCTTTTAAAAATACTCTTGTGGCAAATGGATAATCCATTTTTTAAAAAGTTGTAAAACCACCATGGCCATTTGTGTGGCATTGTGAGGGGCATCCATATTGCAGACAAAATTTAAATTTACAGTCCACTGTAAAAATTATGGAGGGACTGATGAAACAGAAGACACTCCACTGTCAAGACCCAAAGCTCTCCAAGCCAAGGGTTGATCTGAGGGAACCCACCCTTTCCTGGAAAGTCAAGTGGGGGAGCAGAATAAGATCCATTTCCTCTAATCTTCTCTGACCCACTGAGAAGCTGACTTCTGCACCCAGCCAAGCCAAGGGCAATCACTCCAACATATCGGAGTGCCCAGTTGGGGCTTCAAACAGGTTTCCTCACCATGGTTTCTCCTAGATCTACTGGACTACATTTCCCATTGTTCTCAACCAGCAGGCCCTCCTGTTGTTCACCTAGGCAGCAATCAGAATGGGAAAACCAGTTTCTTACCCACCAGTCTCAAAAGAGAGGGGAGGGAAAGGCAACTCACCTGTTGAGGAGGAGGTCCAGCACCTGCTTGGTGCTGGCAAAGGCGCGGTAGGTGCAAAGGAAGATAGTGACGTAGGTGGAATCATTGCCCTTGAAGGCTGAGACAAGGTACTCCACCAGCTTCTCCAGGGTCCCAGCTTTGATCGTCCGCACTTTGCACGTTTCATAGAGGTTTAAGGCTGACTCATTCTCAAACTGCAAAGGAATAAAGGCAGTCCTCTCAGAGACTAGGGGACCTCTTTCAGCCACCCCCACCCCCAAATCAAAGTCACTTTCAGATAAAGTAGTGGGGAGCAGCTACATTTTAGTGGTGCATGGGGCCAAACACTCCAAAAGGGGTGGGACCAAAACTATCATCCCTTTTTTTGTTTTAGAATCACAGACAGCAATGGGAGTTGGCCTTTATCCCAACTCAATATACTGGCCAACAGAAGGGACCTCAGGAACCAGCTAGTCCAACTCCCTGCCATTCAGGAATCCACAACTGAAGCACTCACAAAAGTTGCCCATCAAACTTCTGTTTTTATTTATTTATTTATTTATTTATTTATTTTGTTTATATCCCTTTCTCTCAAGAAGGGACCCAAGGAGGCTTCCAAAGAGAGTAAATTAAAAATGTTTACAATAAAATTTTACATACAATTAAAAATCTCCACATTGAACACCATAAATTCATTTAAAAGCCAAACAAAAGTTGAAACAAATAAAATACATAAATAAATTAAAGACTTCCAAAGACAAAGTGTTCACCAACCTCTGTGGCAGTCTATTCCATTATTGAACAGCACTTTACCATCAGGAAATTCTTCCTTATGTTTAGATGGGAATCTCCTTTCATGGAATCATAGAACCTTAGAGCTGGAAGGGACCACAAGGGCCATCTAATGCAACCCCTTGCCATGCAGGATACAAAACTGAAGTACTCATGACAGATGCTCATCCAACTTCTGTTTAAAGACTCCCAAGAGAGAGAGTCCTCCATCCTCCGAAACAGTCTATTCCAAAGTTAAACCACTTTTACAGTTAAAAAAGTTCTTTCTAATGCTTATGTAGAATCGCTTCTCTGGTTTATGTCCTAGTGTTCGGAGAAGCAGAGGGTTCCATTGCCCAACTGCTGTCACTGTTAAAAAGTTCCTCCTCAGATTCAATAAAAATTGCCCTCTTGTAACTTCAGACCAGGGGTCCCCAGGGCCAGCCCCGGCCTGTTGAGGCCTTCTTACCAGCCTGTAGCCGCTTCTGGTGTCGCCACGTGCGCGCGCACACATTACCGGGTGCCATTTTGTCTTCCAAAATGGCGCCTGGAGTCGTGCGCTTGCGTGCAC
Organism: Phrynosoma platyrhinos; assembly: GCA_020142125.1. Classification (NCBI taxonomy): domain Eukaryota; kingdom Metazoa; phylum Chordata; class Lepidosauria; order Squamata; family Phrynosomatidae; genus Phrynosoma; species Phrynosoma platyrhinos. The sequence goes on from CM034713.1 coordinate 245,576, forward strand.
ACGCCTCTGGCCCCCCAGAGATCTGGGGGCCAGCGAACCGGACCCCAGATCAAAAAGTTTGGGGACCCCTGATCTAAATCATTGATAAAAACAATGAAGAACGGCAGGCCCAAAACAGAAACCTGTGCCATTCATTCCTCATTCTAGACTAAAGCACAGTCACTGATGACAACTTTATCAGCACTGTTTTCCAACCAATTATAGATTTATCTGATGGTTTTTCCATCTATCCCGTATTTATTCAGCTTGGTAATCTAAATACCGTGGGGGACCTTATCAAAAACTTTGCTGAAATGACATCCACAGCATTCCCACCATCTACTAAAACAGTAACCCAATCCCTCCCTGCAAAAAAGTTATAAGGTTAGTTTGGGAGGATATGTTCTTTACAAACCAATGTTGGCTCCTATTAATCACTGCATTGTCATCATGATACTTGCAGACGCCCTTATAATCCATTCTGATATTTTTCCTGGTATTGAGCTGACTGGTCTGCAGTTCTCTGGCACTTTACCAGTTTCTCAAGATTTCTAAAAAATGTCTGTCTGTAATGCTCTAGGATGCAATTCATCCAGGTTAACCAGGAGATCTCTGATTAACTGTCTATCAATCTTGATTTGCAACCTGAATCCCTTGCCAAGATTTCTCCTGACAAATGGAAACATACATTCCTCTTTTGGGGGGAAAGATGAGGAAGTAGGTATTGAGTAGTTCTACCTTTGTGTTATGATCCGTTAGCATTTTACCATCCTTACTGAACACTGGCCTAACTGTCCTCTAGGTTATTCTCTTGTTTCAAATCCCATTTTGGGTGAAAGGCAGGAAATAAATCCAATAAATAAATAAATCCTGGAAATCCCCTTTTTGTTGCACTCTCCTTCCCAAGCCAATTCATTATGAGCTTTAGCTTTCCTTATGCTTTCCTGCAAGTTTGGGGTACACAGCTGTATATCTTCTTGGTGATTTGCCCTTCATTCCATTCATGCTTTTCCATACATGCTTTTAAAAATTATTTTCACTTCCTTCTTGAGTCTGCTGTATAGTCACATTTGGCTTTTTCAGAGGTTTCCTTTTTTGCTTCTCCCATGGGATTGTTTGTGGCTGTGCTTTTTGCAACTCCTTCAAGAACTCCTACCCTTACTGAGTATCTTTTTCCTTTAGCATCTCTAGCCATGAGATTCTGCCCAGTGTTTCCCTGAGCTTCATAAATTATCTTTCCTGAAATCCAAAGTTTGCTTTTGTCTGTTTGTTTACCTTTCTCATAATCATGAACTCTAAAATTACATGATCACTCAACACACACATACCCGAAAGTACCAACTGCTTTGATTTCAGTCATGGTTAGGTCCCCCCTGTTGGTGGGGATCAAGTCCATGATTCCTGGTCCCCTTGTTCCTTCCTCTACCTTTTGAAAGAATAAATTATTTACATACTTAGCAAAGCTATGCTTAGCAGACCTAGTCTCCTAACTCCAATCACCTATCAGGGTAATTGTAGTTTCCCATAACTACAAGTTCTTGTTTCTTGGAGATTTCTGAGATTTGTTTCTGAAACGGCTAAGTCTCGTCTTGATTTGGTGGCCTGAATGACAACAAGACCAGACAGCTGGAAAATATCAATAATAAACGAAAAATTCCCTTGTGGCACTCCAGTCTCTGCCCACCTTGTTGCCCCTGATGACAGAGGAGGGAGGCCAAGCATGAGCTATCTGTGGACAACCAGCTGGTTAGTGCAGCCCAATGGCCCATCACCCTGATCAAGGCCTTCTCCTGTAGGATGCAACAGCCCCCATCCAATGCCACTCTCACAGGAAAACTCCCAAGGGCTGACGTGGCACTGAAATGGTACAACAAGAGTGGCAAGAGAATGAATGGTGGACCAAAGAGCCACAGGTTTAAAACATCCCAGGTGCCTTCCTGTGGCACACCAAAGGCCTGCAGGCAGGTGGGCAGAGAGCCTGGACTCTTTTTTTGTAGCTCATCTGGTAGCCACAGATGGAAAGGAATCCCATGCAGGTGGGTAAGCCTGCTCACTGCTCCCACGCTTGCCACAGAAATGAACTATGCCCACTTGGAAGAGAGTGAACTCTTTACTTTTCCAAGACAACTAAAGAGATTACTAGCCTCTTAGGAGCTAGGGAATGGCCTTGCAGGATAGTCACTTTGGTGGGCTTATTTATCCCACTCAGGGATGCGGTGCTAAAGTCTGTCATGCAGACACTCATTGCAACAGGCCACCAAGGCTAGGCAAACACTAGCAACAAGCCTATTCTAACAATTCTATCTCTACTAAGAGCTGGTCTTTTGCAGAAGTAATATATCTTAACTGGTCTTCAAGGCCAAGCCCCCCCCCCCCCCAGTATTTTATAGTGCCTTAACAGAGGTGGTGCACTTGCTCCATGTTCTTTTTAGGAAATTCATGAGTGTGACAATGGCATGTGCTGCCAAGCTCATAATAAAAATGGGAGGGGGGCTTGGTAGATCAACCTTCCAGGGGCGTCAGTCGAGGGAGCGCTGGCTCTGCGGCAGGAGTCGGGATCAGGCCCAACATCCCCACGCACAATGTCAGGGCCAGACAGAACCATCTCACACTCTCTCTCACACACACACCAACCAGAGCTTCAGAGAATGCTGTGACGTGTGAGAACAGTGGACTGAATCCCCACCCAGATCCTGCTCCCTCCCCGAGTTCTCCTCCCTCAGGGGTAAGACTGGCCTACTTCCTAGGGACTGTTATGTAGATAGCTCCCAAGGGCTTGGGACACACAGGTGTCATTCCCTGGGTGATGTGGCCACCCCCACCCCCCACCCCCATTTACTTGTTTATGCACAATGTTTTCACCACTGTGCTTTCCTGTGCCCCTCCCCTCCAGGTCTTCCAGAGCTTCTTAATCACACAATGCTGACCCATGTTACTTTCTAAGCAATTTCCACTCCACTCTCCATCCTCTAACCAGGGAGAGGCCCAAGTGCCCATGAGAGCGCTTTCTTTCTTTCTTTTAAAAATTATTTTATTTAAAAAATATTTATTTATACATCATCATTATTATTTAGCCAGTGCTGCCAGTATTCTAAGCACAAAATCTGGTCTTGATTGCAGAATTCAGCAGGGTGTAGTACTGTGGGTTTAAAAATTTTTAAAATATAAAGTAATTTTTCTAGTCCTCAAGACTGCAAATACAGGCTGTAACTATAATCATCATCATAATCATCATCATGCAGTCAAGTGCATGAAATAACCCAGAGAAACAGTTTGTCAAGATTATTTCCAGAGCAGAGAGTCTTCAACATCCTTGACTGTTCCTTGCCTTCCTCATGAATAAAATTGTACAAACAGAGTAACCCTCTGAAATTGCTCAATTCACAGGGTAGAGAAATAGTTATTTTATGCTGATTTTTCTTCTATTTGCTCTAAAATTGTGCACACTTCTCCACCACCAGTTTTGTGAATCACCATCCTGACAGAATTCCTGCATCAATGAGCCTTGATGAAAAGGGACCTGAGGAAAACCCATGCACAGACTGGGTGACATAGGCACTGTACACACGTTTCTCCTGGCCTATGCACACAGCTTCTGTGCACAGAGAGGCCTGGGTCTCTCTGACTCCACCAGAGCCCATCCAAGAGAGTCATGCTTAACCTCTACAGCAATTCAGAGGTCCAGCAACCCTATGGGAGGAAGGCTAAGGCCAGGTATAAATAAAGGTCGAACAGATGGATGGAACGCTTGGCACCGATGTTTCAAATGCCTCATATCCTCTTGGTGACACTACAAACTGTCCCAGGAGATTGGCTGGTACTCTTGGCCAGATGTGCAGCTGAGAAAGGTGGGACAACTGGGGTCTTACAGTAGCAACAGTGTTTGCTCCTGTTAACTTCTGCTTCTGGCCTGTGTGCACCATCCACTCCGAGCATGCCACTGCCCTCACTTACCCCCAGCCACCGCTGGCCCTTGTTGGCTGTGTGGTGGAGCTGGACTTTCCGGAGGGAAATGCTGTAGACGACACCTTCTTCTACCTCTTCTCCTATCTCCTGCGTGGAGCTCTGGCAAGGAGACAAAAGGAATGGAGGGGGGAATAGAAATAAAATGAACACACACAGTTCCCTCTGCTGACTGTCCCAAGCAACACCTCAAAGGATGGGGGAAATCCCATCAGGAGGAGGGCCATAGAAGGACTCTGGGCTGCTGGAGCCAGTGGGCAAGGGAGCATCTGTCCCTTCGCCACAGCAGCCAAAGCACTGGCTCGGCTGGACTTGGAGGGAGCCCCAGGGAAGCCAACAGGCACCGCTCCTCATGCCTGGTGACTTCTGCTCTCAAAGCAGCCACCTCACAGTAGGGTAGGGGGCAGCCCTAACAGGAAGAACTTAATGGTTTCATGGCTCTAGTCCACAGATCAGCTGCCCGCCCCAAAACCCTCCATCTTGACTAAAAGTTACTTCAAGGGAAAATCTTTAGGAACCCTTTTTCTTCCTTTCAGATCACCAGAAAGTATGTGGAAAAAAGCTGAGGTTTTCAAAATATTATGTGTGCAACATTTCATTGTCATATTCGCTAGTATTTCAGGCCAAGGAGTTCCAAATACTGTTGGACTACAGCCCCCATCCCTCCTGATCACTGGTTGTGCTAATGGGGGTTGATGGGAGCTGGAATTTGGCAACCTTTCAAGGTCCAAAGGTCCAGCATCTCTCATTCTGAAGATACATTCATTTATTCATTTGAAAACAGCGGAAGACACACAGCCTGTCCTGAAGAGACAGCTGCCTTAAGAAAACAGCAACAGCAAACCTACTTTGCATAATCAAAGGGCACTCAGCACATGTTCTGACAAATATTTCCCCCCTGAAGGGCAGGTGCAAGCATGGGGGTGGGGGCAAGGAAATGTTTTCCTCAGAGAAAAACTGCCCATTCTTAGAGGCACCTATTCCTGAAGAGGAGGAGCAGCTGCTGCAGGAACCCCAACAACAGCACAGATGACACTGTCATGCTCCCTCATAGCCAGGAGCAGCCATGTCTCAGTTCCACTTGTGGGGTGGGGGTTCCTTGGAGATTGTGCTTCCAGGGAACAAGAATTTGGGGAAACCAGCTGCAGAACATTCCATCTCAGACCTCAGAACAGCAGTCTTTGAACCAAAAAACTTTCAAGGGAGATTGGAAAGAGAAACAGCAGTATTTGTATATGCCCGAAAACTCCAGTACATTTACAGTAAGTTGAGCAGAGACAATGGCATCCTGGAAAAGTACGTAAGTTATAACACTTGTTAGCACCCCAGCCTCATAGGGCTCCCTTGGCCAGTTCATCACAGCTCCTTTTTGGTCCACAGCCAGCATCACACTACATTCCAAGAATGCCCTCCACCATTCATATGGTCATCCACCCACCCTTGCCTCAGGCAACATCGGTCCTCCTGCCTTAGTGTCTCAATGACCACAGTTAAAACTTAACTGGTCACCTGATCCTCATACCCACAAATTTTGCATTTCTATTGCTTTTTTTCATATGTACAACCAGCTCATTCACAGCTATAAAGGCCTGCTCCATGCATCTGAGAAAGTAGACTCAGTCTACATAAGTTTATGCTAACAACTTCTTCCACACAGTCTCAAAGGTGCTCCAAGATCCCTTGGCATACTGATATTCCAGACTAACACGGCTATGTCTTTGCGGAAATTGGAGTTACTTTTTAATGCAACTAATTACTGGTTCTATTCCAAGTCTTAAAGCAGTTCAGTATTTGTTAATAGTTATATTATTACAAGACTTGGGTCTCAAAAGATACTGTCTTCTCATCTGTCTTTTTAGTGCTTCAAAGCATACAAACACACAGCCCAAGACCACAGAACTGGATGGGGCCATTCTTCATTCAGCCTGGGGGAAGGCCACCTGTTCCTCTCCCTGCTGCTATAGAATAACTTTTAGAGTTACCTTCCACCTCATTAAGCACCAATTGTAATGTGGTTAAACCTCTGTTATTTGGCAAAGTAACTAATTATAAGCAGTTAGCTACTAGTCCCTCTTCTGTGCTAATTAAGCTAATTAACCGTGCCACTCAAGATCACAAAGATGGTAGGCAAGGTCTCCCTCAACATGAAAACCCTGGGCTGGCGTTTCCCTCTCCCCCAAATTAAGTGGCAAAATGAATCAGGATGAAGTAGGGGCTTTGCTTTATGAGGAGAGACTTAGGGAGCTGTGTATGTTTAGCCTGGAGAAGAGATGGTTAAATGGTGATATGATAGCCCTGTTTAACTATTTGGAGGGATGTCATATTGAGAATGGAGCAAGCTTGTTTTCTGCTGTTCCAGAGAATAGGACCGGGAGCAATAGATTCAAAGTACAGGAAAAAAGATTCCAGCTCAACATTAGGAGGAACCTCCTGACAGTAAGGGCTGTTTGACAGTGGAACACGCTCCCTTGGAGTGTGGTGGAATCTCCTTCTTTGGAAGTGTTTAAACAGAGGCAGGATGGCCATCTGTTGGTGCTTTGATTGTGAGTTCTTGCATAGCAGGTGGCTGACTTGGATGGCCCTTCCAACTCACAATTCTATGATTCTACATGTTGCCTGTGAGAAAGGAACCATGTCTGGGAATGCCCACAGTGCACTGTCACAGTCGAGAGTGCACTTGGCATAGTCAACCTCACAGGGCTGTTGTGGACTGTGGCAGGAGGACCTCTGAGAAGATGGGTGGACAGGAAAAATTCCTCCTCCTAATGGCTTCCTTTGCAGGGAAGGCTTTAGCCACCATGATCAACATCATCAACACAACATTGCCCAGCCAGCCATGCAGCCCAGATTTCATCAGTTGCCTCCGGCAGGTTGCCCAACAGGCTCCAAGCCAAGAGCTCTATAAGTAAGCCATGTGTGCAAATGTATGCATGAATGCACTCACAAAGAGAGAGAGAGAAAGAGAGAGAGAGATAGGAGGGGAGGAAAGGGAGGAAAATTCGGCTAGCCCACCAAACCCTTTTTTCTCCTTCCTAGTCTAACTTGGGCCAGTCATTTCCCTCCCTCCACTCCGGAGGGGAGAAAACACACCTGCCAGACATTGTGGAGGGGGAGGCCCTGCGTGCACAGAGCAAACAGCCAAGCACAGTCCCGGGAGAACAGCCAGCCACATTTGGGCCATAGGCCAGTTTCTTGCGGAACCTCTCCAGAGAGAGACCTGCCAGGGAGGGTCTGTGAATTAATCTCTCTCTTTGACAGGGAGGACTGACAGGTGGAAAGGCCAGCAGATCTGAATGCTTCTGGATAGCCATGCTTGTTCCAAGACAAAATCTTGTTCCTGCCACCGGTGACCTCAGGGTCACAACCAGCTGCATTCCTGATGTCCTGGATTCAAATCTCCTATGACAATATCAAATACAGTATTACTTCTTTCTAATCAACAGAGGCTACGCAGGATCATGCATTATAGGAGAAATTATTAAATTTTCTGAAACATCTTTAATGACAGTAAATGAGCCATGCATGAAAAGTCTGCATGTTTCAGGCAATACCAACAGGACACCATTCTGTAGCCTAACATAATAATTGTGCCCTATGAAAAATAAAGTTTCTAGTATCTTTGGCTTTCAGAAAAAGCTTAGGGATGGCCTAAGACTAGCTGGAGAAATCTCATGACAGTTCAGTTTAACCAGGTCTGAAGTCCTTGCCTTTCTTTCAGCACTTATCCCATTTTTAAATGGCGGGAACGGTTTTATTTTTTTCACATGATCTGGAAAGTCTAACTGGAAGAATGTTGATCTTCTCTGCTACTATCTTTATTTTATCAAGCTGTAACCAAGTACCCAAAACAAAACAATGCCCAATCTCAAAAGACACAATGGAAATGTGGCACTCCTGAGGGCACCTGGGCAGGGTGACAACACAGACCCTATAGACATGTGCGCTGCTGCTCCTGCCATTCCACCATTGACACAGTGCTTATTCTGATGAATTTCAACAAAAGGGCTGCCAGCTGCTCCTCTGGAGGAAGAGGTGCCCAGAGGGGACAGTGTGGCCCTACTCCGCTGCTTCATATTTCAGGTCCCTGGACACAAACCATCTGTTCCTCTCCAAGGGCACCAACAACAAGTGTGTGGACAGAGAAGGCCTGAAGCTGTGCCACCAGCAGGAGGGTGGACACACGGTCAGCCCGCTGCCATCAATTTTGGCGGAAGGCACAGACAAGGCCTGCAGGAATGGCATTAAGGCAGACAGTGGAGTTCCATGTGAGGACACAGACACATACCTTCTGCCATCCAACACAGAATGTCCATGCCAAGAAGAGCCAGTGGTCCCCAAAGAGGGAGAGAGCTGCCAGCCAAGGAGGAAAAGCCAGCCCACTCCCACCCCGTTGCCACTTTTGAGACAGTAGTTTTCACAGAAGAAGCTGTGTTAGTCTCTTACAGCATAAAAAGGATGAAGGGGGAGAAAAATGTGGTAGCATTTTTAAGGCTGTAAGGATATAAACCTAGTTCTTTGGCTGCAGTACCAAGTGATTTTATTTTTTCCCCCAAAAATTATTGCTACTAGTTACAAATATACAACCAAACAATACAATCAAATAATACACCTTCATACATAAAATCTATCTTCTATCTGTTTATCTCCTTTCTTAAGCTCTTGAGTATATATTAAGCATATTGGCAAATATATTCTTCCTTCTCTGACATTTGTTACCATACAATACATTATTTCAATCCAATAGTTCACTTCAAATAGGAATAAGCAGCTTAATCCATCATCCGTCCATGTCCCACATCTATTTACCAAGGTATCCTAACCCTCACGGAACATATCTTACATTCCTCAGTACCAAGTGATTTTAAGTGCCTCAGGCACAAAGCACATTTAAATAGTTGCAGGATGGGATAGGATTTAACAGAATTCAGAAAGATGCACATCATATCCCTAATACCCCAGAGGACAGGATCAAAATTCAAAATGACTTGAACAG
>CM034713.1:368704-380849 GCA_020142125.1 Phrynosoma platyrhinos
TACTGATAACACCCAGCACCATAACTCCGTATTATCTCACCCAGCGGTGAGATAGATGTTAAATAATGTCGGGGACAAAATAGCTCCCTGAGGTACCCCAGCGGTGAGATAGATGTTAAACAATGTCGGGGACAAAATAGCTCCCTGAGGGACCCCACAAGTGAGTTCCCTCTTACTGGAACTACTGTCCCCGAGCAGCACCCTCTGGGACCTTCCCGAGAGGAAGGACCGGAACCACTGCAATGCAGTGCCTCCGATACCTAGCCCCCTCAGGCGGTCTAAGAGGATGCCGTGATCTATTGTGTCAAAAGCCACTGAGAGGTCTAAGAGCACCAACAGGGTCACACTACCCCTGTCAATGCTCAGACGCAGATCGTCGGTCAAGGCAACCATGGCAGTCTCAACCCAAGACTTAAACAAGGCAATGGGAGCCACAGCTGTTGGAGGTCTCTCATTCCTAGGCTGCCAGAAGTTGACTTGGCAGCCAGATAACAACATGCAATCCTCACCTGCCCATTAGCAGCCTTGTTTTATCTTACCTTCTTGACATCCGCTTGCTGATGGAACTGGACTTTTTCACAGGAACAGGCACAACATTTTGACCACCCTGAATGCTGTCGGCTTGGACTCCACCACTGGGGGGTGATGGAACTGGATACAGCAGTTTGGAAAAGAGAGTACCAAGCATTAAATTGGGGGCAGGGCAACTTTTGAAACAGGCGGGCATGGGGGAGGGGGTGCTCATGTGATTTCCAAGGCCAGCAAAGACAGGGCTCACTTTTCACAAGATAGCATGTGTCATGCCAGCCTGGAGGCATGCCTGTCTGAGGATTCGGAAGAGCAGAGAGAAAGAGGGTGAAACTTGACCCTGAGCCTAATCCCATTTCCTCATTGCCTGTGCTGACGGAGGCTGATGCTAAAGAGAACAGTCAGGAGCTCAGCAACCAGGCAGCAGAGTCTCCTGCTAACTTGGGCAGTGAGGAAGAGGAGGAGGCCAACTTAGCTGTGCCTTCTTACAGCCAGCAAAGATCAGAAAGGGAAAGGCTGTATTAATCTAGGAGGCTTTATGAGACATGCCAAGCAATTAAAAAGCAGCTGTACTAGGAAATGCTGAAGATAAAAACCTGGGAAGAATGCCAGAACCTTTGTCAGAGGTTAACTGACATTCTTGGTGAAAAACACTCTCGTGGACTCGTTTGCTTGTTTCCTTGCATTACCTGATAACTAAGGCTGCTGCTATCGGCTGCTGGCTGCTTTCACAGGCAGCATAGCCTACCCACCATTTACAAGTTGGGAGACCTATTCAGAATCTTTCTCCCCTAGCTCCTCCCCCTTGTCCCCACAATCCTTGGCTAGCACTGTACCTTGGGGGTACCTTCAATGAAATGCACAGGAAGCTGGAGAACAGAGCATGAAAGTCCTGACGGGGCATTGGCAGAACTAACATGAGAACATTAAAAAATCTGTCACTGGTTTTTAAAAATGAAGATGTATTTGTAGGCTTCATGGTTATGGAGAAAGGATTCAAATGAGTGGGGCTAAGAGATGTCAGGAGACAGCCCATTCCCAACAATTAGTCTCTTTACAATTAAACTTTCAGCATGCTTTCCAAATGCTTCCAGTGCTTCTTACTGAAATGGTACAAGAAGTATAATGCTACAGGAGAAGACGCCAGATGTAGGCCTGAAGCCTACTTGGGCCCTTGAGTCTGGAAGAGCCACTGCCACTGCCACCACTGTTGGGGGAAGAGAACCCTTTACTCCCTGAGCCAGGGACAGTATCTCTGAATGCAAACCAAGCTCCCACAGTAGACAAATGGAAGGCCCTTCATGTAGGGACATCCTTGAGGAGGAAGCCAAGAAGGCCAGGCTGAGTCTGAAGCCAGTCAGGGCAGGAATGGCTCAGGCTTTTTTTATTTCATTAGCCAGCCCATTTGCCAATTGACAATGTGGCCCCTGAACCACATCCTTAGCACAGCAGGCAAAGCCAAATGGCCAAAAGGGAAACCCAGAAGCCCTTTTGCTCAAATGGCTCTGTTATCAGCAAAGGGACCCCAGTGTTTGGGGGGGGGGCTCGCTGGGATCAGGTGAACTGATCATATTACTCTGCTTCTTCACCAAAGATGGCAGCAGGTGATGCATCTCTAGGCTCTGTTCTTCATAACCAGTCTGTGGCTGTGATAATGGGCCCTCCCATTATCTGGTCAATGCAGCTGAAGGAATAGTCTTCCTTCTAGATAACCAAGAGTTAATGATATGATGAGGTTAGGCTAATTTTAATGGGGCTCAGAAGATGTCCAATGGGAATAGCCAGTTGGCCAGATGCTCAAACTTTCCAGATCCTTCTCAGCACAGGTTATAAAAAGCCTAAGAGATGATTGCAAGAGAGAATTTAACAGACTGAAGCCTTGAATCACATTTCTGGGCAGAATGTAAATTATTTCTGCTGGCAGAATTTAATGGTAAAGTACTGCTGTTTCTGTATGCAAGAAGTTCTTAATGTAAAGGAGCATTATGGTTTTTATACCATTTTTCTTCTGAAGAAGACTTTAGGCATAAAGGCAGTGTATAAACACTTTAAAGCAAAGGCATTAATAAACAAATTGCAGCAGTGACTATGCAGATGGACTTACTGTTTTAAGGGGGTAGGTTGGGGTATTTGTTGTATGGGGTTTTACACTGATGTAAGCCGCTTAGATTGTCTTCATTTAAGCGGGGTATAAATAAATTTTATTATTATTATTATTATTACAGCTAACCTGGAGCCCATGAAGAGGGTCTCCTGTGCTGGGTCCCAGGCAATGTAGTGACCCTAGGATTCATTCTCCCGCTGAAGCCCAAAGCTGTCAATAGCCTTTCCATGTCACTGTTAAGCCATTGCTTCCTCTAGCCAGCCCTGGCAAAATGGAAGGGCTTGGCCCCATAAATGTTTACCTTGTCCTTCTCCTCCAATGGACTGTGAGCGCTCTCTTTCCTGGGAGGAGTCTGCCATTCTTCTTAAGCGCTGGAATCTGAAAGAAGTTTAACAGGGGCAGTGTCAGCTGTTCTGACCCATGGGAGACATGCATGAGGAGAAAAGGCAGGTAGGCAGTCTTCCTAGAGGAAGAGGGGCCTTTTGTCTCTCCTCCCCCTCCCATCTCTTTGGGGCCCAGCCAGCTTCAAAAGAAGCACAGCTGACCCCTTTAAATGTAGGGTAGGCCTTGACAGCCTCACTATGGTTCCTCATAGCTGGCACAATGTCCCTCTAGAATGCACTCAGCATGCCCCGAGGCCACAACTTGAGGCACAAGGCAGACCTCCAAGTGATAGTCCCTAATGCTGCTGCTTACATGGTAGACAAAAGAGAAGAGTAGCTTGGAGCATGGCAATTGACAGTAGCTACTCAGCTTTAGAAAGTTCCGAACTAGACTGTGCACTGGTTTAAACCTCATTTATGTGAGACCACAAAGAATTAAGTTTACCAACATACCTGTGCAAATGTCCAGACAGCACATTTGGCACTATTCCCTAAAGCAGATTAAAGACCCAAGCAGAGCCCTTCCTTCTTCTCCTGCCCCCTCCCAACAGTCCTGTGGCTTGTGTCACCTTCCACCCTCCACCACATGCAACTTAGGCCCAGGACCATCCTGGCCCCTCCCCTGAGGCCCACCCTGTGAGATGCTTGACCACAGAGAGTGCTGCATCATCAAAGGCTGGCTTCCCCATCCTGCTGGGATTCATCAGTGCTGTGCATTCCACACCCATGATAGTCATCTTGCTCTCCTGCAGCAGAAAATCGGACTGGATGGAGACTGTGAATGAGGTCTGGGTCTGGGGATCTTGGACAATGGAAATAACAGGTTCCTGTGCAGGAAGAAAAATAGACAGTGATAAGGAGGAAGAGGAGGTGATGGCAGTGGCTGCAGGAGCAGACCAAAGGCCCATTTGCCAACGGTGGCCCACCATGTGCCTCTGGGAAGCCCATGTAAGGAGCAGTAGCTCTTTGGGGTGAGGAAGCTGTATTCTTAACAGCAGTGTGATTTCCCTACAAGCATCACACACAGTTTTGGCTCTTGATTGCCAACTCCTCAACCAGGGATCAGCTTTTTTGCTCACAAGATTCTGCATGGCACCATGCACATCATGGCTGGCCATCTTTTTGAATCCTCCAAGTGTTTCTGGGGGAAAACTTCCAGGTTCCTACAGCTCTATTGTTGGGGGGGCTATGCCTAGAGTTATCCATCCAGCAACATTTGGAGGCACCTCAGTTGCTTCCTTACATACATGGATGGTGCTAAACACAGGTATGTTTTAGTCATCCTCATCCTCATTGTGGAAAGTGATTTACCAGGCTCAGCAGTAGCAGGCAGTCGAGATACTTGCTTCTCTTCTTCAACTCATCCATCACAAACTTGGTAGATTCATAGAGCCCTTCGGGAGTGACAGACTGAAAAGACCAACAACACTGAAATGAAGCAATTATGGAACAAATTCTGTGGACAGAGACATTTTCCCAATAAATATCTTTCTTCTTTAAGAAATGTGAACTGCTGAGAAGGGAACCAAACTGCTGAGAAGGGAACCAAACTCTGCTGAAACAAATCAGCCTCCCAGTTCCCTCCATGCCTCCTTAATGCTTCGATCCTTTTGTGGATGCATTCATACAAATTCACCTGCTGCTCAGCCCACCCTCTACCTTATCAGGTTGCAAACCAATGGACTCAAACGACAAATAACAAGAAAAGAGATTCCTCGTGAACACTTCTTTATGCTAAGAGCTGTTCGATGGTGGAATGGATTGCCTCAAGGGAAGATGGTAGATTCTTCCTCTTTGGAGGTATTTAAACAGAGGTTGGATCATGCCAGCCTTTAGGAGTGCTTAGTTGCCTCTTCCTGCCTGGCCCAAGGGGTTGGATTTCCCCATGACTCTACTCAACGTTTAATATTCTGACAGATATACTGCATCTGGACATAGAAATTTCCTTTTACTGAGAAGCAGAGATCTACTGCCAGAATTATCCCCGAGATCTCAGTATCTGGTCTCATAGCAATAGCAATAGCAAGTACAGTTGTCCCCCCTGATTCGCGGGGGGTCCATTCTGGACACACACACCCACGAATCAGGAAAAACGCAAATATCCAAGCCCCATTGATTTCAATTGGGAGGTGTGGTGCTGCGTGCATGCGTGCATCATTTTGTCCCTCCTCACTTGCTGTCCGCAAAGGACCAAGACATGGAGTCCAAGTCCACGAATGGGGAGGGATGAGTGTACATTTCTATACTGCTTATCACTGCATTTAAGCATTCCCTAAGCGGTTTACAATGTGTAAACCAATTGCCCCCAACAAGCTGGGTACTCATTTTAGCAACCTCGGAAGGATGCAAGGCTGAGTCAACCATGAGCCCCTGGTTGGTATTGTACTCACAACCTTGTGGTTTGTGAGTGAGTGGCTGCAGTACAGGCATTTAACCACTGTGCCACTAGGGCTCTCTATATTTCTGGTTCTCTCTCAATCTGATAAGCTTGCAAGAATCCCCAGAAGAGAGTCTGACAGCCATAGCACCTAACCTGCTTCTGCCTGCAACACAAAGACCTTCTCTCTTCTGAACATACCTCCTTATCCACATTGGGATGGATGCAAGCATCGATCCTGAGGACGAGCTTCTCCAAAAGCGAATTTAATGTCTGTGTCTGCAAATTAGATTTGGCCACCTAGAAAGAAAAAGGGTATGATGAAGCCAAAATCTGGAAAGTTGACTTTTGGTAGGGAAGGGCTCTGGGTCAGACGGAGTAAACTGAGGCTCCGTTCTAACCTCCATTAATGTGCTGGAAAAAGACTTTCAATCTGCAAAATTTCTAGGTATAGAGATAACAGAGGACTATGCCACGAAGGTCAGATTCCTGTCTTTATAAACAATTTACTTTGTATCAATCGAAAGGCAGAGGAGACCAGGTGGGACCCACGGCACATGAAGGAAGGTATATACCTACGCAGCCCTCCCAACTAATTAAGGAACTGTAGCTAAAAGCAAGTCGATAGGACTAAGCAAAAAAACCACAGTGGCTATAAGTCAAACAGGGAATGTCCAACTTGAGATACCTTTGTGTCTATAATTAATGAAATTCAAGAAAGAAAAAGAAGGAAAGGAAAAGATAGAGGACAACTGTTTTGTGTTGGCAAAGAGGATTAAAACAAAAAGAAAGGTTAGAGAGTCATATTATTTTTAGACAACACAAGTTGACTTGTGAAATAGATAACTGGACAAATAATTGAAGGCGTAAATTGCTTTAAAACATCAGCTTTCACAATGAACTTTGGTGAATTGAGCTATTAATAAACTGCAAACTTTTAAGATAATAGCTCTTTAAGAGACCAACTTACTTACTTATTTGAAAATCTGAAGGGCAGCTGTCTGCGAGGTAAAGATATAATTAACTACATTCGTGTCTCTGGCGGGGAGGAGTGGATTACATTGAGAGCAACGGAATAAGGCGCTCTGCTGTGAACCTTGTGGTGGGAGAGAAGGGCAGCTGTTTCTTTTGGAAAGGGTGCTACTCCTCCGGAAAGCTAGGACGGGCGAGAAGTAAGCGGTCCCCCAATGCGGTTCAGGAAAAAAGACGTGACTTTTGCAAAGAGAGCTGGGAAGGGAAAGACGCGGCTCCCAGTGTCATAGAAGAAAGATTTCTGGTGGTTGGAAAAGGAAATTTTCTCCTCGGGCATAGAGAAAGAGAAGAAAACAGCAGTGCAGGCTTGTGGCGTTTGTGAAGCAGCCCTTTGGAGGGAATTTAATTGGAGATAAAATAAACTGGCAACAAAGAAACCGAAACAAGTGAGAAGTAGTCCCTCAGATGAAACTCAATCGAAGATAACAAGTACAGACAACAAAGACACGGAAACAAGGGAAGTGACAACTGAGCTGGGAGGACGTACGGCGATTGGGGAGACTAGGCGAATTGGTTGTTTAAAGCTATAAGTGGAGAAACCACAGCTGTATATCTAAGATCGCTCAACCCAAGCATTGCATCGCCTTGTATTGCCTTGCAGAGAGCCTCCTCTCTTATAAAGGTATAAGTGGTGAAGAAACATGAAATCTTCATTAGCAGCGCCACCTGGTGGACAAAATATAAAATTGTTGCCTTCGGACGTGGAAAACATTTCATTTTCTTTTCTTCTCTTTTTTCTCAGCTTCTTGTGAATTATTCTTTTTTAGTATTTGGGGTTTTTAGATAAAATTGTCTTCTATTGTTGTTATTTAATCTTGGCATCATAGCATCTTCCAACACTTGGTTCTTATATTATTGAAAATTTCAGAGAGAATCATTGTGATATATTCACTCTCTTTATAAATATCTATATAGAGAGCCTATTTTTGGATATTTTCGGATATTGAAGCTGCTATCTGTTAAACCTCTAATCGAAAATATCAGAGTGCAATTAGACATATATATTTGTGTCATCTGGTTTTGCTTCTGGTCACTTATGATTGTTTTTGGGTAAAATATTCACCTAATATTAAAAGACCATTTAGGGTCTTTATATATATTTAATTAATGAACTAATAAGATTATAATATTGTGAGGGAAATTAACATATTTAATAATACCATCTGTTATTGAGATCTGCTGAGTAAAACTCCATCAGTTAATACATAAAATCTGATTTGACAAGTAATATATAAGGTTTAATAGGCTCAGTAATATAATTTATATAGTAGATATAAGGATATAGACATTGTTTACTATAGAGCAGATTGAGTAGGGAGTTGGACCTAGTGTATGGCAACATTAACCAGATCACAGGCAAAGATGCAGGCGCAATCACAAGGAATACAACAAAGAAGACCCTCTTTGGAGTCTAACAAAATGCTAGAATCTAATCTACAAATTCTGGAGGAAATCAAGAAAATAAGATCAGAGATGAAAAAAAGATAAAGCAGAGTTAAAACTGGACCTGAAAAACACAAGAGAAGATCTAAAACAGGATATAAAATCAGAGGTCAAGGAGGTGGTAAACTTCATTGAGAAATTAACGACAGAGTTAACATATGCAAAAAACAAAATTGCTTTATTAGAAAAACAAAATGAGGATCTACAAAATGAACTTATAACTCTAAAGAAGGTCCAAATAAAAGAAGCTGAGGAAAGAGTGAAGATTGAACAAAGATCAAGGGAAAGATGTCTAAAAATTAGAGTGTTATCTGAATAAAAAGGTGAGAACCTGTATGAGAGACTAACACCAATTCTTGTGGAGTATATGGAAAGAGACAAGGACGAATTCCATTTTGAAATTGATAAAATATATAGGATCAACTCGTGGATAGCGAGAAGAAAACAGACACCAAGGGATGTGGTCATATACTTCATAAGAACTCAAGTGAGAGATCAATTAAGATTCATTTTGAGAAGAAATTACAAGTCGATGGTGCAGATATTCAGATATTTAAAGATCTCCCAGGAGAAACACTCAGAAAAAGAAAAGACTATAACCAATTAACTAAAGTGTTGAGAGATCATGGCATTTTTTACAAATGGGAATTTCCTGAAGGTTTATCTTTTACTTATGCACAAAAAAGATATAAAATTAACTCAGCATCAAAGATAAAAGACATTTTAGAAGAGTTAAAAAATGATATGCAGACGAACGATAGCCCCAAAGAAGATATTTTGATGCACACAAAGAAGATAGACAATAAATCTGGTATTGCATATACAGATGAGGAAGATTCTAATAGAGAGAAACGACAGATCAGAGAGGAAACAGAAAACTGAGATAATAAAGAGAAGGAAAGCGGTATCGGATTAAATATATAGAACTAGAAGAGGATATTGTGATTATAAAGAGAAAAGTAAAAGAATATTCAAAAGACTCAGAAGAAGGGGATAAAGAAGAACTGAAAGATCATAGAGAAGATGATGATTACAAATTTTGATATAATTACATGGAATGTTAAGGGACTTAACAGCCCGCAGAAAAGAAAAAAAGTTTTTCATTGTTTAGATAGATGGAAGCCAGAAGTTATATGCCTTCAGGAAACACGAGTCTGTACAAAAGACCTAAGATTATTAGTTGAACATGACACAAAAACAAAAGGATAGATTGATGGAAATATCCAACCTTAAAATAGAAAACAAAATTAAATATTTAGGGATTACATTTACTGAAAAGAACATGGATATCTTTAAAAATAATTACAAATCAACGTGGGCAAAAAATCAAAAAGAAATTGACTGAATGGAATAAATTACACCTATCTTTTTTAGGTCGTATATCTGTGATTAAGATGTATGTCCTATCAAAAATGATATTTTTGTTCCAAACGATCCCTGTATTAATCAGTGATATTCCTTTTAAAAACTGGCAGAAGGATATAACTAATTTTATATGGGCAGGAAGAAGACCTAGGATTAAAGTTAAAAATTTGCAAGACACGACAGAGAGAAGTGGTCTTGGCCTACCCAATTTAAAATTATATTACCATGCTAACGTATTAAAATGGGCAAAGGAGTGGATAGTATTAAAAGAAAGAAGATTGTTATATTTAGAAGGTATAGATAATGTTTATGGATTTCATGCATATCTATACTATGGCAAATTAAAAGTTAACAGAGACTTCAAAAACCACTATGTGAGGAATGCAATTTGGAGATTGTGGGAAATTTATAAAGGTAGAATAAATACAGGTATACCGAGGTTTATGTCTCTAAATGAAGCATTGCATAGGAATGATGAAATGGTTCCGAATAAATGGATAACGTATGAAGATTTATTAGCTAAAGACGGAGGTAAATGGAAAATTAAAACAAGGGATGAACTTAATAGAGAAGGTATAAAATGAAACTGGTTTCTGTATTGGCAATTAAACGAAAGATATAAAAAAGACCAAATACAACAGACAATAACAATGACAGAAAGTGAATTAGAAAAAATTCTCTATAAGGATTCAGACCATTTAGTGTCCAAAATTTATAAAATACTACTTAAATGGGATACAGAAGATGACCAGGTGAAAGAATGTATGATAAGATGGGCAAGAGATCTAGGAACATCTATCCACATGGAAAAATGGGAACAAATATGGAAAACGAAGCTAAAACACACTCTCAATTACAATTTAAGAGAAAATTATTATAAGTTACATACAGGTGGTACTATACACCTTCAAAATTAGCAAAAATCAAAAAGGATAAATGCAATAATTGTTGGAAATGCAAAAAACATTTGGGCACATCTGGGCATGTTTTTCCATATGTGGTGGCTCTGCCCATTTGCGAAAAAATATTGGAACGAAATCCACATAGAAATTAAAGAAATCCTACAGATTGGTTTTGCCAAAGATCCAATATCTATTTGTTAGGATTGATAAATGAGGATTTAGAGAGAACAAATGGGAAAATACTATTCTATATGATTACTATGGCGAGAATAGTATATGCTACTACATGGAAAGAAGGCAAAACACCTGGAATAATGGAATGGTATACGAAACTCTTAGAAAGTATGGAAATGGACAAATTGACTTGCTTATTGAGAAATAAAAAGACCGATAAACTTGAGAAAGAATGGATGCCAGTTATGCAAAGATTAAAGGATAACATACAAAAACTATAGAAATAAGAAAATTTACTCTTAAACTAATAATAGAGAAAATATCAGATTAAAGAGAAAAAAAATAGAAAATATAGTGAAGCCATGTTTATGAAATAAAACAAAGGGTAAAAAATTTTCGTTAAATCTTAACAACTCCAATTGGAAGACAACTTCAGTGAGAAATGAGAGGATTTATAGACACTTGGAAGTCGCTTTAATTTGTTAGTTTGTAAATATGTTTTTGTTAATGTCTTTGTTGGGATGTTGTGATGGTTTGCTATGTATTTGATGTTTATTCGTTTGCTTTTAATAATTGATGGAAAATAATAAGGATTATTTTAAAAAAAAATCTGAACAGAGCCTCAGAGAAATGCACATTCTGCAAGTTCACTGGAGATCTGAGATCTCTGAGGGGCAACTATCAGATATACAAGAGAACATATTTCTCAAACATGCGTCTACGGTTAATGTGAATAGCAGGGTGTGCAGAGGAGAAGCAAAGGGTGGAAGGATTTGCTAATTTCCCCTGCAGTGGAAAATCTTCCAGACTCATGAGCCCAAATATGGGGTAAGGGAACAGTAACAAGAAGAAAGAGAATTCAAAAACATAGTTGTGTTAGTGTAGAAAATCAGTTATGCAAAGGGATCTTGTAGCACTTCTGAAACTAACTGAAAGAGAGAAGTTGGTAGCATGAGTTTTCGTAGTCTACTTCCTCAGAAGTCTACAAAAGCTCATGCTACCAACTTCTCTTTTTCAGTTAGTCTCAAAGGTGCTTACAAGATCCCTTTGCAACAAAAAAGATACACATGCTACAGGAAAGGGTTATGTGCATGGAGAACCAACAGGCAAGGAAGGTTTAAGCCTTCCCTCCTATCTATCATTCACACAACATTCAGAAACAAACACAGAGTTGGAAATTTGTATTGTGATGTGTAGTTTTAATTTATTTGCCATTTCTGTATACGCCCACTACTACTATTCTTAAAGTAGGCAGCCTTGCCAACTGAAATTTCAGAATCCTGATGTAATGTCCTACTGTCCAAAAAATCCAACAAAGAGCCAGGTGCCTGTGAACCTACAGTTTCCCATCGGCCTTAGAACAAACAATTGTAAATCCCACATCTGCTTTTTGGTGGTGCTTTTGTTTATGAACTATGAAGCCTGAGACTAGGAACCCATGGCTATCAAAGTCAGCACAGCTATGAGACTAACTTAGGCACCATTTTCCATTACTCAATTAATATCAAACCAATCAATTTATGTTTCGGGCACTATACAATTAAACATTTAACCAATTAACCATGAAGGTTTGAATCCAAGCCTCTGCAGTGGCCAAGGCTGGCAACTCCCCCACATTCCAACCCTCAAAGCTTTCAACTGTTCAACCAGCACATTTTCAGCTTTACAGTCATTAACCTCTTCAGCATATTTTATAACCCATTTCCTTTCACAATTTTATCAACTCCATTCTGGCAGGAAAGCATTAACCTAATGCATTCCTAACAGTTAAGAAACCACATGGGAGATACTCAAAAAGGGGAAAAAAGAGGATCCCAACAATTATCGTCCAGTTAGT
>CM034713.1:395415-430144 GCA_020142125.1 Phrynosoma platyrhinos
AGGTCTTTAAACAGAGCTGGATGGTCATCTGTTGGGTATGATTTGATTGTAAATTCCTGCATGGCAGGGGAGTTGGACTGGATGGCCCTTGTGGTCTCTTTCAACTTTATGATTCTATCACTAATTTATGGAAAGATTTACTGAAAGGCTAAAACTAGTTAACAGGGAAACCAACTTCCTGTCCCTCAAGAGAGTCCTACTGTTGGGGAAGAGTGAAAGTACATAACCACTAGGCCTGGAGGCATGTGGAAATCTTGCTCCTTGATCTGAGTGGTTTTCTAACCCTTGTAAGACCAAAGTGGGGAGGGGGAAAAGACAGAAAAGGGTGTTCCACTCACTGCTTTCTCACATCTGTAAGGAAACTCTCTGAGAGGTAGGCCTGCTCCAGATAGGAGGGCAGGATGCAGTCTTTCAGCCTTCCAGCATAATACTTCTCAGGCTTCTTGATCCGGGACTTCCGCAAGAATGTGAACACTCTGTAAGTGTTGCCATGTGAAGTGGTGAAGAACTCCATGGATGGGTTGGTCGAATCCAGCAGTGAAAAAGACAATGAAATCTGTAGGGAATTAAAGAAAGAACTAGGTAAGGCTCCCAGTTTGGGCTTTAGAACTGCCACAAACACTCTGGCTTCACTATAGGGACAGTAGAAAAGTGCTGCTCTCATGATGAGGAAGGCTCCATGGTTTGCTTTAATCTTGCCAGGCACAGCCTCTCTTAGCCTACTTGTTCATGTGCAGCTTCTGGGCCCTATGGTGTGGAGCTGGCCCTTGTGGGGGAAGGGACTTCCTCCTCCAGATTTGTTTGTGCATTCAAGTTGTTTAAAACTTATGGTCAACCTAAGGTGAATATATCACAGGGTTATTTTGGCAAGGTTTGTTCAGAGGGGGTTGCCACCATGGCCTTCCTCTGAGGCTGACAAAGTGTGACTTGACCAAGGAAATCCAGTTACATAGCTGAGTGGAAATTTGAACCCTGGTCTACAGAGTTGTAGCCCAATGCTCAAACCACTACACCATGTGGGCTCCATCTTGCAAATGTGAATTGTAGGCATTGAGATTCAATCCTCATGGCCATTCTCTCACTTTTCTTGGCATGTGCCAAGAGGTTCTCAGTCACACCTCTTCCCCTTGTTTTTGGCAACCTTTAGAGATATTCCATAAAGTACGATTGATGTATTTTATAGATACATGTGTCCTTTACTTCCTCAAAAATACATTAAGCCCCATCAAGAACTGCCCTGGGCCTTGCCAAGAAGGGTTGTGAAAGGAAGGGGCTGGCTGGTAAGGTCACAGGTGCTAGCCAATAGCTAATTTGGGCAGGGGACTCCCCGGGAAGGACAGAGAGGCAGAGGTGGAGGGCAAGGACCAAGGGCTTCAGATCCAGCCCTCTGGAGCCTGTGGATGGCAAGCTCTGCAGAGAAAGCAGTGCACAGACCCTTCATTTCCCACCAAAGCTCTGCTCTCCTTTCCAAATCATCAGTGCAACGTCAAGGGGCTCAAAATCCTCACTCCTTCACCCAGCAAGAAAAGGGGGGGTAGGCATCTGCTCCCTGGCTCACCGCAGCATGTCCTGCAGCATCTTCTGCCTCCTGCACAGAAGAGCTCTCCGCATCAGACTTCTCCAAGTGGTCACTTTCCAGGATGAAACTGGCCCCTTCTCCAGGGATACCAAGTCCTTCGCTCTCAGAAGCCATTTCTCCTGGCTTCTCCGACTCTTCAGCATTGGCAATTTCATACTCTTCTTTGACATGCTCCTTCCTCGCCTGCTGGTCTTCACTTTTGTGTTCAAGGACACTCTGTCTTTCTTCTTCTTCTGCATCCCCAGCCAAGTCTGCTTACAGTGCATGAAACAGGACAGATGTGTGTGTACTGCAGCATCAGAACATGCTCCAGGGAGAAGCAATGCAAGTGAAGTAGCTTCCTTCCCCAAACAGCTTACAGTTTAAATTTCCCAGGGACACTGGGGAAGGAGGGAGGAAGGGAGGGAAAGGAAAGAGACACCTGTCTGTAAACATTTACATTTCTTCTAAATTAAAAACTTTATTGGGAGAGTAACCTTAACCTTCTCTTCTCCAGGCGAAATATACCCAGCCCTATACTGCTTTTCATAGGCCATGGTTTCCAGACCTTTCACCATATTGTTCACCCTCCTCTGAACATGTTCCAGCTTGTCTAGATTCTTAATCAAGATCAAGTAGTCTCACTTCATCTTATTCCTTTGTGCTGGTGTCTTTTTTCCTTCTGCTTTCTTCTTGAGGTCACCTACTCTTTGATCCTCTTGGTTCTCACTGTCTTTGGTGAGGCTGTTCTCCATCTCTTATTTGAATCTGACCAAGAATTCCTTTGCTTTTTTTAGAGTTAAGATTAAATCTCTCCTTTAAATGAAAAGATGACTCCTACTAGTTTGTCCCAACTGAAAGCGATGCCTCCACTAGAAAGCTATAATCTTTTCTCCTTCGAGGAATTCTCATAGGAATTTCCTTTAGAATGGTCACTGACTGCCATGCCTTCTTCTGAAATATCGGCAGGGTGAGAACCTTTGAGGAGAAGTTTAGCAAACCTGTGGCTTTGTTCGAGCACCCCCACTGTTCCTACTGAGTCTGCAGCCACTCCAGGTAAGGCAGGCAAAAAACACTTTTCAGACACCAGGAGCAATGACTATCACTCCTTCCATGTGGAATACATCCAAGCTAGCCCAAAGACTCTGCCTAATTTTCTCAAAAGAAATGTTTTGGATTTCAGTTTTTTCCAATTAATTAATTAATTAATTTGTATTTTGGATACCTGTATATATATATATATACATGAAGAGATAGGAACCAAATCTAAGCATTTCATATACACCTTATCGACAGCCTGAAGGAAATTTTATATAAAAATGTTATTTAAAATTTTAATATATATATATATATTTTGCTTGACACAAAGTCAGGAAAAAAGATTAGGAAGACTGTCCTGACAGTAAGAGCTGTTTGACAGTGGAACACAGTCCATCAGAGTGTAGTAGAATCTCTTCCTTCTCCTTCTGAGTCAGTGATAGTGGTTATTGCAAAAGATAGTTCAATTTGTCTTTTTCTTTTTTAAAATGCTTGCTGCATTGTATAGAATGGGAAGGGCTAATCACCACAGGTATGATTTGGGTTGATCTGACGAGAGGGATTTTGTTGGGGAGTGTTCGGAGGCCTTGTGTTGTCATGTATCTTCCGCCTCACATACTGTATGTACTCAACTACCGGTATAAATTGACCTCATGTATAAATTGAGGGCAGATTCTGGGGCCAAAATTATGGATTTTGATATGACCTGTGAATAAGTCAAGGGTAAAAAGGGCATGTAATAAAGGATATAAAGGACAAAGCAAAGGAAAACAATGCCAAAGAACTTTCAAAATGCCAGCAAGCATAACTATTTGCTCATATGTGATTTAAAGTACAGTACTTACATTGACCCGTGGATAAGTCAGCTCAGGTTTTTCTTGTGAATTTTTAAACCTAAATTTCTAGACTTATACATGAGTATATACAGTATATTTCTGTTATCTTTTATTTGTTACTAACAGCCCTCAAGTCAACTTCCACTCATGGTGACCCCATAAACTAGACACCTCCAAGATCCCCTGTCCTTAACCAAGTCCTGCAGGCCAAGGGCTGTGTCTAGTTTCTTTAACAGCTGCCCTTTCCAGTCAAAGTCTTCTACTTTTTTGACTACAATCTCCACTGTGATCAATCCAAGGCAGGAGAATTCTTTTACTATTTCTATTTCTTTGTCATCTAAATTGAATTTATGTAAATTTCCCATAGTCATTATTTTTATTCAACATTAACCCTGCCTTAGCACTTTCCTCTTTGACTTTCTTTAGTAACTGTTCCAAGTCTTTGTTGTTTTCTGCTAGTAGTATGGAGTCATCTGCATACCCAAAGATTGCTTACATTTCTTCCTTCACTTTTCCCACTTTGAATCTAAACCTGCTCGGCATACCTTGTCTGACTCCTTTGCCAATTGGGAACCACTCTGTTTCTCCATATTATGTTCTAACTGTAGCCTCTTCTGCTGAGTACAGGTTTTTGATCAAGACAATCAAGCGTTTCTTGAAGAAACATTGCATCAGGTTTATTCTGTTTAAGTTAGTTCTGTTTCATAAGTGTTCTTCATAAACAATTATTTCTCTAATTAACTCAGGTTGCTGTTTTTGCTGTTGCTAATTCTCTCCCTTGAGAATCACAGCTTGCTTTGCCACTATTAAAGTGCCTGCTTTGTTGTTTAATCTCTCAGAGGAGGACAAGGTACCTTTTGATTCAAAAGAACTTTTGTTGTTGTTAACTGCCCTCAAGTCAATTTCAAACCATGGTGACCCTGTTGATGAGATATCTTCAAGACCCCCTGTCCTCCACTGCTCCGCTTAGCTCCTGCAAATTCATGCTTGTGATCCATCCATCTATCTCACATGCAGTCTTCCTCTCTTTCTACTTCCCTCTACCATTTCTAGCATTATTGTTTTTTCCAATGATTTATGCCTTCTCATGATGTGCCCAAAGTATGACAACCTGAATTTTGTCATCTTGGCCTCTAGGGAGATTTTCAGTTTGATCTGCTCCAGGACCCATTTGTTTGTCTTTTTGGCTGTCTATGGAATCCTTAGCACTCTTCTCCAGCACCACATCTCAAATGAGTTGCTTTGATATTGAGTTCCTGCATGGTAAGGGGTTGGATTGGATGGCCCTTGTGGCCTCTTCCAACTCTATGATTCTATGAGTTTATTTTCTTCCTATTTTCCTTCTTAACTGTCCAGCTCTTACATCCATGCATGGCAATAGGGAATACAATGGCTTGTACAATTTTAACTTTTGCGCTCAGTTGTATGTCCTTGCATTTTAGGATCGTTTTTAGTTCTCTCATAGCTGCCCTTCCCATTTCCAATCTTCTGATTTCCTGGCTGCAGTCTCCATTTCTATCAATGTCTGATCTCAGGTATGAGAATTCTTTTACTATTTCTATTTATTCATTGTCCAATTCAAATTTATGTAGCTCTCTGTGGTCATTATTTTTGTTTTCTTTATGTTCAACGATAAGTCTGCTTTGCACTTTCTTTCTTGATCTTTTTTAGTAGTTTTTCCAGGTCTTTGAGGTTTTCTGCTAGTATTTTGGTGTCATCTGCATATCTTAGATTGTTGATATTCCTTCCTCCTAGTTTCACTCCTCCTTCTGTGTCCAAGCCTGCTTTTCTTACAATATATTCTGCATATAAGTTGAACAAGTAGGGTGATAAGATGCAGCCTTGTCTGACTCCTTTTCCAATTGGGAACTATTCTGTTTCTCCATGTTCTGTTTTGACAGCAGCCTCTTGTCCCGAGTACAGATTCCTCATCAAGACTATCAGATGTGTTGGCACTCCCATGTCTTTAAGGGCGTTCCATAGCCTTTCATGATCTATGCAGTCAAGGGCTTTGCTCTAGTGTATAAACTATGTGCTAATTTTCTTTTGAAATTGCCTAGTGCACTCCATTAGCTATCGTAAGTTTGCAAAGTGATCCCTTCTGCCTCTTCCTTTCCTGAACCTTGCTTGGACCTCTGGGATTTCTCTCTCCATGTATGGTTGCAGTCTATATTATAGAATTTTGAGCATATTTTTGCTTGCATGGGATATTAGTGCTATGGTCCTATAGTTGCTGCAGTTTTTTGTGTCTCCTTTTTTGTGGATGGGGATGTATATTGATCATTTCCAGTCTGTTGGCCATTGTTTTGTTTTCAATATCTGTTGACAGATAGTTGACTCTGTCAGTGTGGATTGCAGCAGCTCAATTGGCATATTATCTGTTCTTGGTTACTTGTTTTTCAACATTTTGCTTATTGCAGCTTCCACCTCATTTTTTATAATTTGGGGTTCATCTTCATATGGCTCTATGTTCCATGTGTCCTTAATTTTGTCATCTCTTTTATATAGATCTTCTGTGTTTTGCATCCAACATCTTTGCATTCGTTCCTGATCTTGAATTATGTTATTTTTATTGCCATAGAGTGTTCCAGTTCTTGGTTTGAACTTTCCTTTCATTTCCCTAATCTTGTAGAATAGGTCTCTTGTTCTTCCCTTTTTGTTGTTTTATTCTATTTCTCTGCACTAGTAATTGAAGTAATTTTCTTTATCTTTATTCACTAGCCATTGTACTGTTGTTTTCATGGTTTTTAGCTTGTTCCTATCTCCCTTTTGTTTTGCTTCTTTCCTTTCCTTTATTGCTTGTAATGTTTTATCTGTCATCCATGGCTTCTTTTCTTTCTTTTTGCTTAGAGTTAAAAAGAGCTTAGATCTTGCAGATTCCATATCTTATAGTAAAATGCTGAAATGAACAAGCAAGCTAGTAAAATGTGGGGAAGACAATGCAACTGTCAAGTGGATTTGTAACTGGTTGACCAGCCAAACCCAAAGGGTGCTCAGCAATGGCTCCTCTTCTTCATGAAGAGAAGTGACCAGTAGGGTGCCACAGGGTTCTGTCCAGGGCCCAGTGCTATTCAACACCTTTATCAATGACTTGAGTGAAATAATAGAGGGCATGCTTCTCAAATTTGCAGATGACATCAAATTAGGAGGAATAGCTAATACCCCAGAAGACAGGAGGAAAATTCAAAATGACCTTAATAGATTAGAAAGCTGGGCCAAAACTAACAAAATGAATTTCAACCGTGACAAATGTATTGCACTTAGGCAGAAAAAATGAAATGCTTAGATATAGGAACGGGGACACATGTGAAAGGGATCTAGGATCTAATAGACCACAAGTTGAACATGAGTCAACAGTGTAATGTGGAAGCTAAAAAGGCCAATGGGTTTTAGGCTTCATCAACAGAAATATAATTTCTATATCAAGGGAAGTAATAGTGAAACTCTTATCTGCTTTGGTTAGGCCTCCTCACCTGGAATACTTTGTCCAGTTCTGGGCTCCACAATTCAAAAAGTATGTTGACAAGTTGGAGCGTGGCCAGAGGAGGGCCACCAAAATGGTGAAGGGTCTAGAAACCATGCCTTATGAGGAAAGACATAGGGAGCTGGGTATGTTTAGCCTGGAGAAGAGACGTTAAGGGGTGATATGATAGCCCTATTAGGTATTTGAAGGGATGTCACATTAATGATGGCGCAAGTTTGTTTTCTGCTTCTCTAGAGACTAGAATATGGAACAATGGATGCAAGCTACAGAAAAAGAGATTCCACCTAAACATTAAGAGCTGTTTGACAGTGGAACATATGAATGCCATTTAACTTGGTTTAGCCACTATTATCACCAGATTGTTATTATTTGGGATGTGTAGTGCTCCAAACTGAAGAAGCCAGTCTTGTGTGGGGGCATCAACCCCTCCCCACCTTCATGTCTCTTTAGGCCTAGAGGCACTAAAGGATATGTTTCTTTGATACTTTGTT
This sequence comes from Phrynosoma platyrhinos, assembly GCA_020142125.1. Classification (NCBI taxonomy): domain Eukaryota; kingdom Metazoa; phylum Chordata; class Lepidosauria; order Squamata; family Phrynosomatidae; genus Phrynosoma; species Phrynosoma platyrhinos. The sequence continues at coordinate 402,823 of CM034713.1, forward strand.
CAGCCTTTCCCAACCTTTCCCAACCATGAATCTATAAATGTTGCTGAGTTGGAGGTCCCACAATCCCCAGTCAAAGTGGACAACAGACAGAAATGATGAATGCCAAAATCCAACATCTGGAAGGACTTGGCTTGCAAAAGGCTGTACAATGTACAATAATGATATTTAACAACCACACTTTGTTTTAGTTCAGCAAGAGGACTGAAAGATTACTCTGATATCAGGTCCAGAATGCTGCTGGTAATAATCCAAGATTGGCAAAGGCCTCCCACCCTTTCATCCTTCCAACTCAGAAGACTGGACGTCACATGGAACAGGTCTCACATAGCACACTCCATCTTTTGGAGGTGAACAGGGGCTTTACTCTGCCCTTGATCCTCAAAGCTCCTTCCAGGAATGCTTAATGGAGAAGGTGTGTTGTGAAGGACAAGAAAAGGGGCAGAAATTAGAGGTTGTATTTACTGTGAAGGGTTCTAAACTGTTAACTTTTTTCGTTGGACTCAACTCTCCTTCTCCTCAGTTAGTTTTCTAGCCCTATCTGTGTATGTACAATAGTTCTATGTTGGGAGGGTGTGGATTGTTCTTCCCTGCCATCCCAGAATGACCCTTCACGGTAAGCACAACCTCTCATTCTTGGGATGGCAGGGTAGACCAATCCACTGATGCTAGGATATACACAAGCCATTTGTGTTAGGGAGGATTTAATTTGTGTTCCTAAATCACACTCTGTAGTATAGTTCTGCCAAATGCTGCCTGTGCAGATTTGTATTTGTCTATCTTGTAATGTTTTATAAAAGTATTTGGTTCCATGAAAGTATTATGAAACTATTCGATATTTGTTGATCTTGTCTTGCCATTTAAGTCATAAAATGATAGTATGCATGCTTTAATCCTCTTTGCTATTATATTTCTAGATGCTTTGTGTCCTAATCTTCTAGGATTGAATGACACAAATAATGCTTCTGTTTTCCTTATTGAGTCTGTTCATTTCTTATAGGTTTTTACAGCATGGCTGACATCTAAAGTGTGCCAACGTTTTTCTTTAGGACGAGTAGGATTCAGACAGAATGTAGGTAAGTAAATTCTATCGTTATACCTTTCTTTGCAATACACTTAGGTAGAAATGTTTCCTCTAATGTAAGTACTAATCTGCTGTCCTCAAAGTGGCATAAGTTAGGATTCACAGATAAACCAGAGTTCAGAAACCCATATTGCCGATGTTATTGCCACTAGAAAACATACTTTTTATGTTAAATTCCTCAATAATGTTGATCGTAATGGTTCGAAGGGAGGCTGTGTTAGTCTATTTAATAGTAAGGGAAAATTCCATGTAGGAAATCTGTGTTTATTTGGGTGTGATTTTAACACTGTCACTCTCAGAAACCTTTGTATGTCTTCATGCATGGATAGCCTAGCATCTTTAACATTGAGCTCTACTGATAATGCTGCAACCTGTCTCTTTAATGTGTTAGGTCTTAACCCTTTTGTTAGTCCATCTTGTAGGAAATCTAATACATGTTTAATTTCTAACTCATTCAACTCTATTTGTTTTAGACTGATCTTGCAATCAGCAGTCAGAATCTTATCCTCTGTCTTGAGCCACTCTTGAGCCAGTTTAAACCACACCAGTCTGTAAATACCGTAACTTTGCTGTGTGGAATTTTATCTTGATGCCATTGTCTCAATTACCTGTGAAGAATATCCACAATCCCTCAGTCTTAACCTTGCAATTCCCATGCAGTTAGTTTGAGCCAACCTGGATTCTCGTGCAATACTTGACTTTGTGTCAAAATGTCTGGATGCATTGGGAGCGTTATAGCTTCCCTATTAACATCCTCAGTATTGATGGAAACCAAAGTCTCCTGAGCCAATATGGAGCTGTTTGTATCACATGTGCCTGCTCCTGTTGTATCTTGTTCAAAACTTCTTGGATTATTTTGATAGGGAGAAATGTGTATAGCACACCTTTTGGCCATATTATCACAAAGTTTCCGTGCCTTATGCATCTGATCCTTCTGTAATGTGTAGTATACGCTTAGCTGGTGATTTTGAGATGATGCAAATAGATCTACCTGGAAAGGCCCCAATACATGATTCTATTGATTGAATATTTCCCTGTGTAAGGTCCACTCTCCCGGGTGAATGTGATGCTGGATCAGGTAGTCCGTCCTCACATTTTTCTTCCCTGGTATGCACTGTTGTTATCAATGAGACGTGGTATTCTGCCCACTGGAGCAGTTTGATTGCTTCTTCGATTAATACATACATTTTCAAACTGCTTTGCTTGTTCAGATAAGATTGAACCATGATGTTGCCTGTTTTTATCAACACATGTTGCAGATGCACTAAGTTCTTGAAGCAGAAGAGTGCTAATCTTATCGCCTTCAGTTCCAAGAAGTTTATGTTTGTTTCTTGTCCATTTTTGTCCATAATCTTTGTGTGGAATACTGATGGCAGTGTGCTCCCCATATTACTAAACTTTCATCCGTAGTTACTTGTACCAGATTTCTCTTTAGCAATGGAACTCCTTTGTTCAGGTTCCTGTCTATTATCCACCATCCCATCTCCTGTTTCACTGTTGTTGGTATGCATACTAGGTAAAGTATTTTCTTTCCTATGGCTTGTTATTATGGTCTCAGAGATCTTGTGTGAAAATAGCCCCAGATTACTAAGTGAATTGCAGAAATTTTCAATCCCATTAGTCTGGCTAGCTACATTATGGGCCTTTACAGACTGTCAGAAATAATGCAACTTGAGACCACTTTAACTGTCCTGGCTCAGTGCTAGGGAATCATGGGAATTGTATTTTTTCTGGAACATTGAGTCTTCTCTGTCAGAGAGCTCTGGTGCCACAATAAGCTACAATTCCTATGATTTCTTAGCACTGAGCCAGGATAGTTAGTGGCCTCAAGCTGCATTATTTCTGGCAGTCTGTAAAAGCTCTAAGTTTGCTTTCCTTGAATTTGTTAGTGTTTTTACGTGCGTTTTTATCTCCAATTTTCTCTCTGTGGACAAAGTCATTATCTCCTGTATCGTATTAATTTCTGCTCCTAAATGTTGTATTGTTGTATGTGGGTTTAACTGACTTTTTTTGTAATTTATTAGGAAGCCATGTTTGTGCAATGTTTGAATTGTTAATCTTACATGTCTTCACATTTGTGATTTCGACTCTGCTGTCAAGAGTATGTCTTCCAAATATGGATAAATCTTTAATCCTTGTCTTCTTAAAAATGCTATTAATAGCACTAACATTTTTGTAAATACTCTTGGGGCTGATGCCAGCCCAAATGAAAATGTTTTGAATTGGTAATGTCTTCCTTAGTAAGCAAATTGTGGATATTTTCTGCTTTCTATTGCCATGGGAATGTGCAAATAAGCTTCTTGCAGGTCTATGGATACCATGTATTGTTTGGGTTTCACACTTTCCTTGATTGTGTGCAATGTCTCCATCTTAAACCTGAAATATTTTACACACATGTTTAAATACTTCAGATTCAGTACTGATCGATAAGTACCATTGCTTTTGGGTATGGTGAAAAATATTGAATATAACCCTTTGAGCTTTTGGTGCCTTGGTACTTCTTCTATTGCTTGTATTTGAATTAAATGTCATATTTTGTTAGAATTATTGTTTGCTGTTGTTACTGGCTCGGAGGAAGGTAGACATCTTGATTTTGGTGTTCTGTTGATTTTTATTTTGTAGTCTGTTGTTACTATTTGAAGGATCCATTGGTCAGTTATTATTTCTGACCACATCTTTGCAAACCTGATTAACCTTGCCCCCTACTGTCTATGGTGTGTTATCAGTATTGATTTTTGCTATGTCTGGTGGGGGTGATTACAGTTTTCTGGTTTTGTCTGAGGCCAAGTTTTTCTTTCCAAATCCATTTCCTGCTATGAACCACTAGTATCTCTGTCCTCTATATTGTGACTGTCTAGGGATTGTTCTTGCTCCTTGAAAAGAATTATATGAGCCGTATGTGTTTCTAAATGTTCTTCTTTGTATTCTTTTCTTCTGAATGGTTGGCATTACATGTTTTTTGTCCTTGCTTTCTATTAGAATTTTTTTCCAATGCTTTCCCCTCAAAGAGTAAGGGCCTTTGCAGACTGCCAGAAATAGTGCAAATTGAGTCCACTTTAACTGTCCTGGTTCAGTGCTAGGGAATCATGGGAATTGTATATTTTTCTGAGACATTGAGCCTTCTCTGTCAGAGAGCTCTGGTGCCACAATAAACTACAGTCTCCATGATTCCCTAGCACTGAGTCAGGGCAGTTAAAGTGGACTCAATCTACACTATTTCTGGCAGTCTGTAAAGGCCCTAAGTTTTCTAAATAAGGTACATATGCCAAGTTATTACATGATTTCTGATCGGCTTCCCAGTGCTTAACTCATAGGGATCTTCTAGCTATCGTCACTTCTGTAATGCTGTGAGGAGCAAATACAGCAGAGTCATGTCCTGCATTTGCTATGTATTCAGAACTCTGGTTATCCTATCTAATGCTCTATAAACAGTTGAGAGAGATGTATCATTGGTACTCTGTATATACTGTACCCACATAACTGCTGCTCTGGCAAACATTGATGACGCTACAGATGCTCTAATAGCTGATGCTGTAGTCTCATGGGCTTTTCTTAGTGCTGAATGTGACTTCTTCTCATCTATGTCCTTTAACATAATGTCTCCTTCTTTTAAGGTAATTGCTCCAGAGATTAATGCTGCAATTGGTGCATTGACGAGAGGCACTTTTAACATATTTATGTTTTCTTTTTGAAATGAATACAATTTCTGCCTGTAACCTACAAACTTTCTTGACTGCAATCAGGAACTCCATTCCATCTCTATCATATCTTTGAAAATTTCTGGTATGAGGATTTCTTCCCCTTGTACTATTTATTTTTGAATTACTTTTGCAATCTTTCTGTGTGTATCCTTGTTTCCCTGAGAATTTTCTTTGTTGTCATTTATTAAACCTAAGGTTTGTAAGACTCTCTTGAGTTGATGCTTAAATTTTTCCATGGGGAACAACCTTTCTGCAATTAGATCTTGTTCATTGTCCATGTCTGAGGAATTGTATTAATCTTCTTCTTCTTGTTCATATTCCTCTACTATCATCTCATCCTCAGAATTCAATTCTGTTACCTCTCTATATTTTGCTTTGTTGTTATACTTTCTCATTTCTCTCTTAAAATTAAAATCAGTTTCATCTATGTGTTTTGCTTTCTTGGTATGGTTTCTCATGGTTTGTTCTTCCTTATCTAATTCCATAGGTATTTTTCTATTTTTATTTTCATTGTTGGTTAACATATTCCTTTCTTCTCTCTGTAATAATGTGTAGTAATATTATATTTAACACGCTTGCCAATTCTGACTTAACTGTTTCTTGCATCATACTCGTGATGTCTAACGACATTACATTTTTATTGTTTCATTTACTGGAAAGTCACTGTTTTATTTATGAATTGTAGTGATTTCTTGGTCTGTCAGGTGAACATTGTTCACACAGGATGTAATGTTTAGCAGGTCTGTAAACTATGCTGACTGATCCTGAGCATAATATTCATCATATTCATCAGACCTCATTTCCTGAGTGCCTGTGTCTCTTGCATTGCTATATTTGTCTGTATTTTGTTTCTGCTGCATTTTAACTGGTTTTGTTTTGCTTCTGTCTTTTTGTTTTGTTTTGTTTTTTGTGTTGCAGTCAGTGCTGGCTCAGCTGATGGAGCACGTGACTTGTTTCCGCCCCTGATGCTGTCGTCAAAATGGCGGCCAGGGCTGTTGCAAGCTCCAGAATCAAAGTGGCACCTGTACTCAGAATGCTCAGTGACCACCGCCATGGCTGATTTACTCGGCAGTACTGGTAAGTCCATTTGTTTTACAGGCTTTGCAGATTTTATTGCCTTCAGTTTAGGCATAATTTTGTCGTAAGCTTCATTTGTTTTATTTGGGAGGAGCCTGGCATCTGCTGGGACTCATTTCTCATTGCTGTGCAAGCCATTTCAATTGGCAGAGCTGAGCATTCACCCAGACTTCTTTCCTGCACTTATTTTTTTCTTGCCCTCTATATTGCCAGGCATCTGCCTGGACTCACTTGGTTTAAATTTTCTGGTTGCATTGTCATTGGGGTCACTTTCACTTGATGGAATAAAAAAGTATTTTTAATTGATCCTGTTTGTTTTCCTTATTTTTGGTTATTTGCACTATTTTCTTCATGTTTTTGGCTATTTAGTATTAATATCCTTATTTATTTCCCTGTCTGCTATCCTAAGCCACCAGATGCTATCCTAAGCCACCAGAGAAGGGTAGCATGCGATTATTTTATAGGACAGATAAATTAAAACTGAGAAGAGGAGTTGAGTCCAATACAAAAGTTAACAGTTTAGAACTCTGAACTCCTGCCTCGCGACCATCATGTGGGGTGGAACCCAGCATCGGTGGATGGTCTACCCTGCCCAGAGTGATCCTCTGTCCCTGACCCACAAAGCTACACTCAGGAATGCTTAATGGAGAAGGTGTGTTATGAGGGGGGGGGGGAAAGGGGGCAGAAATACCCCCGAGGGGTTCTGAGATGGGTTATCATCAAGGCAGGAAGAATGGAATCTTCCACATGGCATTATTCGTTTTCATACCCTTAGTAGACAGTTTTTAAATGGTTAAGCATGATGGGGAACATAAATTACCTTCCTCTTCACCTGTGGTCTCTTTTCTTCTTAATGGCTTCTAAATACAAATAAAATAAAAAAGTAAGATAAAAAAGGATATCAAGTGTTTAAAACAGTGAATACAACAGCTAACAGACAGCATTCGTGAACTGGTTCAGAGCCTACAAAGGACTCCACAGATGCTGTATTATTCTGAACTTTAACAACAACCTCAGAAGGCAGGTATCAAGCATTGTTTAACCTGGATTCATGTAGCCAAGCTGAGAGCCAGTGTGCTGCCACAATAAGATGGCTGGCATGGTGCTTCAGAGGTATGGATTGTATGCCCCACTAAGCCATGGCCCTGTCACCCTCTTTCAGCCTGGTCTAATTCAAATGGGGGAAAGGAAAGCCATACACACACCCAGGGCTCACAGGCAGAAAGGGAGGTTAGATGTCTGATTTACTCAACAAAGGACATACTTTCTGACCCTCAGTTAGACATCAGGAATGGCATGAAGCTACCCAGTGTGGTGCAGGGCAGATTCCACCCAAGCAGGCTGGCTGGAGGCTCTCTCCACGCAGAGAAGAGAAAGAGTACCCTGTTGCTACCAGTCTTCACTTGAGCAACAGGGGTTACCCAAGCTCTTGTGGGGTTCCTCGTGCTTTCAGACTTGTTCTTCTGTCCTCATGCCTGACTTTTTCTCCTGTCTTGGCTTGGCTCTGGGTTTACACTTTGGTCCCAGTCACTCCCCAGTCTTGCCTATCAGCTCACAGCTTCTAACCTGCTCAACTATTGCCCATTCATGTCCCAGGAATGAAAAAGGGGTTAGGTATTTATGAAAGGTAATACAATCTGTGTCAAAAATATCAAAAGTATTTATCTGCTATTCAAATTGCAACAGATCAATCACATACTATAAACATCATAACTTCCATAAAAAAACATAAAATGCATACAATAAGGACAAAAGTCTAGTATTCCTTAGGAAATAATAATCAGTTTCTGCAACTGCAAAAGTCCTTAAAAGACCCAGCCTGCACCAGAAACTTGATTGTCCTTGGTTAATACTCCATTATAGTTTTCTGGTAGAAGTTCTGTGATTTCAATCCCAAGTAGTCACCATCCAGATACATTTCTACTTAAGAGTCTTCTTCAGTGGCTGATGTGTCTATAAATATCCTGTCCACAAAGAGTTATAAGCAAATGACAGTACTCATAGTCAACTCCTTATCACAATAAGCATTAGAAATTCAAAATATAGAATTATAGACAATATATACCAGTAATATAACAAAGCAATATGTGAAATGAATACAGTATAGAGAAATCTCCAATTTCTCTCCTATGTATCAGGGTAATGCTTAGTAGATAAATAAAAAATAAATACATAAATAAAATGTATTTATACCCTGCCCCTCTGCAGAGCAATCGGGGCGGCTTACAGCATTACAATGTAATGTCTTAAATGGACCTATGTAACACCTGATTTGGAATGGCACTGATGCAGAATTATTAAACTGATTAATATTTCCCTTGGACATGCTTTCAGAGGAATGACAAGAGTTTTCTACATACCCCTTTGTAGATCTCCTTCACATGAAAATACCGGCTGATGGAGCTACTGTACGAAATCAGTTCATGCAAGATATGGTCTGGGTGAGCAGTTACTTTGGACAAGAGGTCTTGATGGAAAGTTATATACCTGTTCAAACAAACACAAAGCAATATCAGTTAAAACGAATTTCTCAGCCCCATGCCCAAATTCTCTTTCATTAGTTCTTTCAACAGATCTGTGCCCATGATGTGCAAATGTACAGTAACCACTGGACTTGGCTAATCTTTGGTCTGATATAGCAGGACTCTGGACACTCTTTTGCTATCGTGGCCTCCAAATGCACTGAACTGGAACTCCCATTCACCTCACCTGACAGTTCCATGAAGGTCAGAAATAGTGGGAGCAGAAGCCTGGCATCCCGGAAGAGGACTTGGAAGCAAAGAAGGAAATGGCTGAACTGCAGTCCCACCACTCCCTTCTGGCAAAATCCACACCAAGGCAGGCAGACGCTCTCATGCGAGTTGGGACAGGGACTTGGCTCCAAAGAACCTTAGCCAGCATGGCCAAGAGGCAGAGCCAGAGGCCAGATAAGGTGATTTTGTTAGTCATGTCTAGAGCTGCCTACTCACAGCTTTCTGGGTCTTGAGCAGAATCTTTCCCTGCTTCATCCCTTTCACTGGAAAGTCCAGAGATCATAATTGGGACTTTCTCCATGCAAAACCAGGGCTCTGAGCTCTATCTAGCACCTTTACCATGTTTTACTCTTGCTCTGTATTTTCTGGACTTTTAAGCAGTGTGTTTCTGATTTTGATGGAAAATCAAAGTAGTTGGAACTTTTAAAAACATCCTTATGTGCACCTAAAAGGATAGAATGACTGGATTGTCTTTGCAGAAACATTTGGTACAGGGCTATAACTCTATCAGAAATATGAGTTCAAGCCCCTCCTAGAACCACTGATGCAACCACATTAAGGCCCTCCAGAGGTGTAGCGGCACACCATCATCTGATTGCTCTGTTCTTTTCATGTAAGTGGTTTTCACAGGCTGATACACATACTGAGAGCAGCACTGTCTTTTTTCTTTATAAAAAAGAAAAGAAAATCATGTTCTAGTCTCTTGAGCTACAGTGATAAGCCTTTAAACAAGTAGATGGTGAGTACTCACAAACCAGCATGGCCGGTTTCTGGATTCCCACTACATGGGACAGAAAGTAATAAAGCCTAAAATGCAGCCCTGACGCACCCGGTCCGAATGAAGTCCAAAGCAGCATAAACCTTCTCTAGCTGGGACTTCAGTTTTTCATCCGAGCTTTGGACTCTCAGTTTGTCAACGGAGATGTCCAGATGAACCTCCCTCAGCTGGTTCCCAATGGTTGCAAGGAAAGGAGAAAGGAAGGAAAGAATCAGCATGATATACAGTAGGTTTGGATGGATGGCTAAGGTTGCTAAAGCTTTAACTGGTTCAATCTGGGGGGGCGGGGCGGGCAATGTTAGAACACAGCTGGGGAGATTAATTGTCCCCCCCTCCCATCAAAGCTGTTTTGGCAAAGCAAAAAGACAGATGCAAATGAGAAAGATGAGTCATAGAATATCAGGGTTTGAAAGGCCTCAGATGGCCATCCAGTCCAACTTCATTCTGCCATGCAGGAAACATAATCTGCATTTAAAGACTCTGTGCTCACCCAGTCCTGACACTGCCACCCAGCCCCTCCTGTCTAGGCTCTGTTCTGCTCCACTGCACTGCCAATCTGTCTTCCTGTCCCTCCACTACCCAACCTGGACACAGATCAGGCCAACGTTTGGACCTTGTTCAGGTTTTCGTGCTTGTTCCGGCATTCATTCAGTTTGTTGTGCAGTTCATCCTCCTGGTGAGAGAGGCGCTGCTGGTGGGCGTCCAAGAGGACAAGAGCGTCCTGGAAGTATTGGTACAGGAGCCTACAGTTGACTTCTGTGTGTTTCGCCAGATGCTCCAGGTCATCCTGGAGAAAACAAAAGGAAAGGAGCTTCTGGTTGGGACTGGAAACCTAACTGAGACATCATCAACCCATGTAAATGGTTTTAATCATTTTAATCAGCAAGTGCATTTTGCTTCCAGGATACTGTCACTTGAGGGCATCTTTCTGTTTCTTTTAAAAACTCCTTCAAGGGACAGTATAGAGCAGTGGTGGCGAACCTATGGCACACGTGCTCTCTGTGGGCATGTGCACTATCCGTTACTTCAGTAGGAGTACAATAGGACCAATGCCTGTTCCTCCTCTTCCCCCACCTTCCCATCCCTTCAACTGTCTCTGGGGAGGCAGGGTGGGGAAAGAGGAAGAGCTGGCGCACGCATGTTCCTCCTCTTCTCTCGCCCTCCCGTCCCTTCAACTGATAGCCTGAATCTGAGAGAGTGTACCTTGGGTTTTTCCCCCAAGTCTCGCCCCAGAAAGCAGCAGTTCCCCCCCTCTGAGGTCCTGTCCCCCCAGCACTGGGTGACACCTGGTGCGGGAACGTCACTGAGTTTGGGCACTTGGTCTCTAAAAGGTTCACCATCACTGGTCTAGAGACAAAGATGTATGGCTCCTTTAGAGTCAGCAGGGTTGGGAGAAAGGCCTGGAAGAGGAGAAACTCATTTTCTGTGCCAGCTCTGAGCTCCTTCAGGGCTCTAAGCAGCACAAAAGGGGTGGCACTCCAGGGCAGTGAGCTCTTCTTGGCTGTCTTAGGAGTCAATCCTGAGGGGGAGGCCTGGGGTGGGGTAAGGACAGAGTCAGGACTGAAGAACAGAAGCAGGTCTATGTCAAGGCAGAATGGGGTGAGGAAAGGCTGATAACAGGCAAGGCTCTGAGTCCAGGGTACCAACAAACAGGACAGTTGGGTAGGTGTGCCTCTGAGCAAAGTGACAAGAACCAGGAGAAGAGCTTCCAAGGCTGCCAAAAGCTTTGTGCAGCCCCAGCAATTCCAAAAGGACCTCCCACAACCACTGGAAAGTGCAAAGCCAGGGCTCTGACTTTTGGACCCTGGCACCCAGTCCTCCAAGACACGTGTCCTCAGCTCATGCTGAGGTTTGCCCTCCTGGGCTTGTCTGGCCGACTTATGGGTTGTAAAACCACCAAAGCTAATGGCAATCCACACATGTTGTGTGAACCTAGTCCCCATATCACATCTGCAGTACTGGGCCAAGACAGGTTTGCTTCTTCCTATTTCAGCCTCTTCTCATCAATGCAGGAACTGAAAAGCATTTGTATGAGGATCAAAGAGGCAAGCTTCCCTACCCCCAATTCTTAGCAGAGCCACTTCTGTTTCTCCGCTTCTGTGACTGCTTTGCTGAGGTTGTCAGGAAAAACACCAGCAAACTTACATCCATCTTTTCCATCTCACGTTCAAACCGACTCTGGAGGTTTCCCACTAACTGAAAGAAATTGGGATTCACTATTTTCTCTGCCTCTTCTTCTGTACAAATCTTCATCTTCAACAGTTTTTGCTAGAGAAAGTGGTGGTGGCCAAAAGGTGGTGGGTTATTGACATGCATAATTGTCTCTGACCCACAATCCCAGCTGTTTTCAGAGGGAGTCAGCATTGTTTCCAAGCACCCTGCTCTCTGATGTGCAGACACTTTCCAGGGGTATCATACTCCAATGAACTAAGGAAACACATTCCCTACCCACTGGATTGTGTGTGTGTGTGTGTCATACCCTAATTTTTAAAGCTGGAATGTACTTATTACTTCCATGTTTGTCCCACCTTGACTGCAGTGACCTCAAGGTTGCATACATGGCACTGCTCCTCTTCACTTTATATGCATGGGAATAACTTGTGAGGGTCCCATGAGGGGCAGGACAAGAGAGAACCACTGGCCCAGTCCCACCTAGTGGGGCTTGGTGAGGTCTGGAACCTGGATTGCCTGAGTCCCCATCCCAAAACTCTAATTCCACTTCCACTTGGCACCAAGCCATTAGCTAGATATTGATTTCAAATATTTCTGAAGCATTTTTCCTTTCAACTCTGACCATTTCTATCCTAATTTGTTGTACAAACATAACAAGCTATTTTATGTATCTATGGGTTGGCTTGACTCTATCCTACGGATTCCAGAAGCATGTGTTCTATGCTTTGAAGACCAAACAAACACTGTCTGTACAGAGTTGCAAGTGCACCTCCCCCCAACTCCAATCCTTTGCCCTGCATCACTGTGACAAAAACTTTCTCTTCCCAAATTTCCCATGAAAAGATGATTCAGTAATTTGCAAGAGCACATTACACACTGGGCACAGTGTCATGGGCCAGATTGAAAGCTCCCTGGAGCAGTCAAGGTTTCCTATATCTCACATTTAGCACCTTGTATATGATACCTATTACAATTAAGACTTTTAAAAGCCTCTCACTCAGCTGACTACAGGAAATTAGAGCTGTAGCAAGGTTTGGGCTTGTGAAGTCAAAGGCTTTCACGGCTGGCATCCATAGGTTTTTGTGGGTTTTTCGGGCTGTGAGACCATGTTCTAGATTAGAAGAATGTATTGTTCACCTGCATTTGTGGCTGGCATCTTCAGAGAATGGTGGCATGGAGGTCTATGGGGTATATATTCTATGTAACCCTTGGTTGAGAGGATTACCATGTAAATCTGTGTATTGTTCTGTTAAGGCAAGGCCTCAGGGTGAGAGGATATGCGAGGATTAGTGTATATTTAATTAATGGTCCATTGCCTGCTGGGAATTAGCATGTAAATTAGCATGTAAATCTGTGTATTGTTCTAGGTTTGGGCTTCTTTGTTTACTTCTTTTAGGTTACCAATGACTGAACACATGGACAGGCAGGCTTGGTAATAATCTGCAGGATGATGTGCAGTATGAGATGCCAGCATGACTTGCAACTTGTGAAATTTCTCCCACTGAAATCAAAGAGGATAAAAGGGCTTAGTATATATAGTGGTCACACTCTTTGAAAAGTGGTATGTACATGCGCACATACACACATGCCAGCACAGCAGTAGGGGCAGTGTTCTTCCTGTTATCACTACTTCCGTCAAATAATAGACTTGAAGCAAGAGCAAGGAACAGCATCTACATTCAAGAACTACAGTGGACATTTCCCACCAGAGCCTGCATGTTTACATTTACCAAGCGCTTATTTTCAGATATCGCCAGCTGCATCAGAAACATAATTTTGGCTAAATAAATAAATAAATAACGGTAATTTGCCCCACCAACCTTGGACTCCTGCACTTTTGACAAACACTCCTGGCAAACCTTCTCATACTGGATGCGAATTCTCATCATGCATTGAACATTGTGGGTATCTTGAGATAAAAGAAAAAGTGAGAGAGGATGGGGATCCATAATGTGGCCTCTTCACACATTCCTCTAGCCTACGTGAACATTCAAAAGCAGCCTTCTCTCCACTCAGCCTCCAGGCCAACCCACTCTGATTTCATCCTCAGCTTCTCTTTCCTCCCAGCCTTTCACCTGCATCCTTCCTTCCCTTCCCTGAAATGGCTGCCTGCTTGCTTTTGCTTAAATCTTGGCCAGAGTTCCTGTCTGGCAGGGCCTTGGGCCCTGAACGCCTCTGGTCCTGCCAACGCAGTGGTGCAGAAGGATGCTTGGGAAGAGCCCAAGAGAGGCTACACAGGGAGGAAGTGAGCTTTGGTCACAGACTGAGGAAGGAGATGTGTTGAGGACAATCATTTCTACATAAAAGACAGGGCAATTTTGCTCCAAAATAGGCACTGGGTAAGCCTAGACACTCTGCTAAAAAGTCAAAAGGAATAGAAGAATGGTGTATAAAAAACGGAGGAGAGTTATCTATCTCTCTCTCTCTCTCTCTCTCTCTCTCTCTCTCTCTCTCTCTCTCTCTCTCTATCTACACACCTAGACCCTGGGAATCCTGTCATGAGATCCTATTTATCTCTCATTACAACTGACATTACCGAGGAAATCTGAAGGCAAAACATATGATACGTTTTATAAATAATTTTATTACATTTTATTCAATCAGGGACACATTTTATAATAGTCTTCTAAAATGCAAACTATCTTTCCCCCTCTTACTTTATTAAAGCTCTTTCTAGTTTTCATCTGCAATGTCTCCAAGAGGCCTGAGAATCTGGACTGCAGCACAAGGGGCAGGAAATTATTCAAGCACCTTACCGTAGCCCTTGCACCAAAAATACAGTAAATTTTAAAATAAAATGAAATAAATGAAGATTTGCTACCCCTTCATGACATCTAAAATCCGCTGCCTGAGGAAGCCACATCATCACTCTGACCAATGGCAAGGCCAGCTCTGCCTTGATCATTGTTTGGCAAAGCAGAGAAGTGACAGAGCCTGATGACAATTTGATCATGTTCAGTCCTTACCTATTCGTTTATTTAAAGCTATGACGGATTCATACCATTCGTTTACTTCGGCCTTAGAATGCAACAGAGGCAATAAATTGCTAACAAGAAAAAAGAAGGGAGGAATCTTAGTACAAATCTTATAATAGGTATGTTTTAACTTTCACTGGTCAAAACCATACAATCACAGCTGCCAGTAATCCCTGGTGGTCATCTAGTCCTACCCCTCCTATGCAAGCCACAGCTAATGCACTCCTGAGGAATGGCCATCAAGTCTCTGTTTAAAGAGGCAGTCACAACTAAGATTGTTACTTTTCTACTAAAAAGTGGATTGGGGTATGAAGTTCAGTCAGGTAAACTGTTGATTACACACACACACTTTTTAAAGAATTGTTTTGATTAACAAGTGTGGCTTTTTGGCAACCCTCACAATGTCACCTCTTGGAGCAACACTATGCAACCATTCCTTGTCATTCTGAGGGAGGAAACAGTGGGAAGATGCCATAGCTGCCAGGCCTTTAGCAAAACCAGACAACTATCGAGTTACATTTTTTAAAAGTAGGAGCTTGCTCCTAGAAATTCTGAACATGTCTCCTCCCACCAACACTTCTGAGATGCCACCTTGTTGCAGCAGCCAATTTGGTATCCACTGTCCTAAGGTGGGCCATTTTTGGCTATGGTATCAGGTTGGCATCCACCTCTGCAAACCTATCCATTTTGCTAACCAAGGAGGGATGAAGACTGGTGGCCCTGGGCTGCCCTGGGAAGCGGAGGATTGGGGCTGAGGGTGTCCCATGCCTCAGCCCCAATCCACCCTTTTCCCGGCTCTGAAAGGAGCAGCAAAATGCCTGCTCTTCTACGCCCCTTCTGGTGCAGTGCGTCAAGATGCTGTGCTGGAAGGACATCCTAATGGCGCGCGCCATGCGTCTTTGGGGAGGGTTTGAGGCAGCCACTGTGCAGCTGCTTCTCCCCATCCCTGCCCAGGACAATCCAAAGGGCCATCTGTAGAGGCCCCAAGGTGACAAATACTCCAAATCATCTGAGTGTAAGAAAGGGCAGAGGAGCTGGCTGCATCCAAATCTCAGATTCTGCCCTAAAGCGGCTATGTAAAGCGGTTATGTTCCTGTAACAGACAACATCCAGCCCCAGCCCCAGACCATCCACCGCCTCTGTATTAACAGCATCAACAGCCTCATCCTCTTGGTCCCAGCCTCCGGACTAAACACACATGAAGCAGGCAAGTTGCTGACACCTAGGTTGCTTTCATCAGTGGGGCAGATGGGAGACTGTCTGGGAAACCACCCAATAAATAAAATTGTTACTAAGGCTCAAGGCCTTTTCCACCCCCTCAGCATTTCATTTTTCTGTCCACATACCACAGAGAGAACAAAAGCGTCCTTCTCTTTTCAGCAAGCAACAACTGATCTCTGAGCATGTTCTCCAGTTCCATTTTCACAGTGCTGGGATTCTGTATTCTTTCACTTTCCATAAACGTTCTGTAAGACAACAACAAACAACAGAATAAAGTATTTTGCATGAGCAGTTTTGCAGTCTGAAAGAAAGAAACTTTAGGAGGAGGGGGATTTGGTAGATTGGTAGAGGGAAATTGGTTCACTTGCTGCCCCTCACTGTGCCCTTGTCAGAGGTAGGAGCTGAAGGATTTGTTGGTTGAAGGATATGTTCTGAAGGCTCAGTGGAAAATGTCTCCCCTTTCTCTATCAGTACTACAGAGAGAGAGAGAGAGAGAGAGAGAGTGCATTCACTCAATACTGCCCCTCTGAACTGGCAGGGGTTGTGGCCACCTGGAAGTCTTGGACCCCCACAGTTGGCACAAGGCTTTTACCAATCCAGATGTCTATTGGGCATGCAGATCATGGCATGCATCCCTCTTCTTACGATAGACCATGACATCCTCTTGGAACGCCTGAGAGAGTTAGGAATGGGAGGCACTGTACTTCAGTGGTTCCGTTCCTTCCTCTCAGGCAGATTCCAGAGGGTGTCACTGGGGACAGTTGCTCTTGAAAAACAGAGCTTAAATGTGGTGTCCCACAGGGTGCTATCCTGTCCCTGATGCTGTTTAATATCTATATGAAGCTGCTGGGAAAGATCATCCGTAGACATGAGGCGGGGTGTTATCAATATGTTGATGACACCAAATATATTTCTCCATGTCTTGGTCAGCAGCCATGACGACAGATGACAGTTCTTCCCTCAGTCAATGTCTTGAGGCGGTAAGGACTGGATGAGGAAAAACCGACTCAAGCTGAATCCAGATAAAACGGTGGTACTCACAGTAGGGGCCCCCAAACCAGATATTGGGTCACAACCTCCAGTCTTGAATGGGGTCACGCTCTCCACTAAGGACTGTGTTCGCGGTTTGGAGGTGCTCCTAGACTCGTCGCTTCACATGACAGATCAGGTGAATGCAACAGTCAGGAGCCCCTGTTTTCAGCTTCGGCTGTTACGCCAGTTGCGCCCTTTCCTGGAAATAAGGGACCTAGAAACTGTAGTGCATGCACTGGTAACCTCACGAGTCGACTTCTGCAATGCACTCTACATGGGGCTACCCTTATACCTAGTCCGGAAACTACAATTAGTACAAAATATGGCAGCCAGGTTGATCACCGGAAAATCTAAGAGTGATCCTATTACACCTGTTTTGAAATCTCTCCACTGGCTGCCTATTGGTTTCCGAGCCCAGTATAAGGTGTTGGTGATGACCTTTAAAGCCCTACATGGCTTGGGTCCAACCTATCTAAGGGATTGCCTTCTTCCATATAATCCGCCCCGCACTCTTAAGTCCTCTGGGAGGAATTTACTCCAACCAATAAAAACTAGATTAGCAGTAACCTCCCAAAGGACGTTTTCTGCCGCCACTCCCAGACTGTGGAACACCTTGCCAGAGGAGATCCGTCAAATAACCAGCTTGGACGGCTTTAAAAAAGCCGTCATGATGGATCTCTTCCAGCAGGCCTTCCCTGAATAGATCACCTCACCTAACCTGGCCTCCCTCCTTGTTAATATCCTCTCCACACTTTTACTGGTGTCCCAGAATGTTTTAATCCGATGCTTTTACTTTTGTATTTTTGTATTTTATATATTTTTAAAAGGGGGTTAACTGTTATTTATTAGTATTGTTTAGTATTGTTTATTTTGAACATGTTTTATTTAAATTTAATTTTATATGTAAGCCGCCTTGATTGCCACGGCAAAATGTGGGATGTAAAAATAAAGTATTATTATTATTATTATTATTATTATTATTATTATTATTATTATTATTATTATTCTCTTGCCAAACCAAGATGCAGTAGAATCCTTCATGGAGGGAGGGAAGAATAGACAGAATCACAGAATGATAGAGTTGGAAGAGACCATAAGGGCTATCCAGTTTAACTCCTTGCCATGCAGGAATACACAATCAAAGCACTCCCAACAGATGGCCATCCAGCCTCTGTTTAAAAACCGCCAAATAAGGCAAATCCATCACTCTCTGAGGGAGTGTCTTCCACTGTCAAACAGCTCTTAAATGTCAGTCCTTTCTAATGCTGAGGTGGAATCTTTTTTCCTGCAGTTTTAAGCCACTGCTCCAGATCCTATTCTCTGGAGCTGTAGAAAACAAATTTGCTTCATACTCAATGACATCCTTATAAATATTTAAAAAGGACTATTGTATCACCTCTTAACCATCTTTCTCTAGGCTAAACATAACCAGCTCCCTAAGTCTCTCCTCATAGGCCATGGCTTCCAGACTTTTCACTGTTTTGGCCACCCTCCTCTGGACATGTTCCAACTTGTCAATGTCCTTTTTGAATTGTTGTGTCCAGAACTGGACATAGTATTCCAAATGAGGCTTGACCAAAGCAAAATAGAATGATTCTATCACATCCCTCAATCTAGACCAGGGTTCGGCAACCTACCACCTCGTGCGCTGCGGCTGCCATTTTGTTTGCCAAAATGGCGACCGTGACTCATTTGCACATGCGCAGCTGTACTGCGCATGCGCAAACCAGTTGTTGCCGCCATTTTGGCAAACAAAATAGCGGCCACGATGCATGCGGCAGCGGGGGTCGGCTCACGTGTGTGAGCGTGCGCGACGCCATTTCCCCCCCCTCGGCCCAGCGGAAGACCTGGGGACCAGCAACTGGACCCAAGTAAAAAAACCTTGCCAACCCCTGATCTAGACCAATGGTTCCAAAACGTTTGTCCTCCAGTTTTGGACTTCAGCTCCCAGTATTCCTGAAGTCCCAAACACTTGGAGGACTGAAGTTTGGGTACCACTGATCTAGACACTATACTTTTATTGATGTTATCTAGAATGTGATTGACTTTTGTAGCTGCCACATCACACTGTCGACTCATGTTCAACTTGCAGTCTACTAGGACTCCTAGATCCTTTTCACACGTACTGTTGGCAAGCCAGGTGTCCCCTTTCTGTGCATTTCATTTTTCTCTGCCTAAGAAATCTTACATTTCTCCCTGCTGAAATTCATTTTGTTAGTTTTGATACTTTCGATCCTATTAAGGAGATCCATGGAATCCTTTTGAGGACCTTGAGATCATCCAACACAGACCAATGCTCAGAGTATGCCACTCTGGATATCTGCAATCCTTTTGGAAAAAACAGGGCAGCCTCCCCCTCCATACAAGCCTTGTCTTCAGTTCCAACACTCTTTCAGTGTCTCCAAAACCCACCTTGCAGGGGCCAAGAAACCAAGTTCAATAAAGCCTAGGAATTATGGCTTTTATGGCATTCAGGAACTGACAGCAGCCACAGCTGAACTCTTGAAGCACCAGGAAGAGTTGAACCACAAAACTAAGGTGCTGGATTGGAGGGAGGAAAAACACCAAATGCTGGCTTAAGTAGTGGAGCAGCCAGACCAAACAATTGCCCCCTTCTGCTTTTCTTCTGTCCTGTGAAGCTCCCCTCCCACCAGAATATGCTGGCCGAGATTCCTCTGGAGTCTTAGAAAACAGTCACCACCATGTACTAGCTCTGGATGGCCAGCATCACGACCCTCTTCATCAACTTCCTGGTGTCACTGTCTTAATTGTGCGTGGACTCTTCAAGAAGCTCAGACTTTGGCCTTTCCATCCTGTTGCCTTTCACCTGCTCCTTTCTGTGCTGGCATCAGCTGAAGTACTAGGCCTTCAAAAGTAACATCTTTCAACTTCTTCATCTTTTATTATTCGTGCAGGAAGTGGTTTATGTCCTTCAAGCCAAAAGGATTCCAGGTTGGGGGTTCACTGGTTTGACTGTGAGCTTCACAACCCCCAAGTACACCACTGCTACAGCCATCTTCATTTTGTGCCTGTGGCTGGACTAAGTATTATCATGCTCTGGTGAATCCATTCTCTCTACTGTTGCACAGATGCCAGCTTCCAGAATGTTCAGGAAGAGTTTGCTGCTAGCATTTTCTCCAACCAAACAGTGCATATAGTAGTGGCCAATGCAGCTGAAGTGGCACTGGCAGCAATGAGCTGCCTTCCAAGCCTTCTATGACAGATCCTGCGCATTGGAAACCAGCTCAACCTTTTCTTCAGACCTCTTCCTGCAAAAGGCAGCTTGAACTAAAAATACAAAGGGTGCTGAAAAGTTTTTGGTCAGTCCAAGAAGGGAATGACCTAGAGCCATGAAACTGACATGCTATTCCACATATTCACCCACAAGTTTGAAACATTTGGCACATTGTTTATCTTTTTTTTTAACCCTTCTAAAATAAATTCTAATGTCTGGTCACTTACAATACTGCTCTGCTGCTGCTATCTCCTTTGAATCATTTGAAATTTTCCTTCTTTTCACACTCTTTTAAGGTTTGGAAGTAAGAAAGACGGAGCAGGATCTGATGGCTAAGGTGGATGATCTGAGTACTTAACCCCCCAAATTTTTCAAAACAGCCATCATCTTGACAGCCCTGTGAGCAGGTGTGTTGCCCTGCAAAAAGAGAACATCTTTCTGCAGCTTCCCTCACGATTTTTTCTTCAATGTTTCCCTTAATTGCCACAGCAGGTTAGCATAGTATTCTGCATTAACTGCTTGGCCCTTCGGAAAATAGTCATCAAAATACTTTTAGAATTCAAAGATATAGCCATGTTAGTTTGTAATTAGTATGTAGAGAGATCCTGTAGCACCTTTGAGACTAACTGAAAGAAAAAGCTTGGCTACATGAGCTTTCGTAGACTTCAGTCTACTTCCTCAGATGATTATGGTGAAGTGGAAGCCAGGGACAGATAGGAGGGTAGGAGTTTAAAGGAAGAAAATTGAAAAAGAATGTTGGCTACTGGAGATCCAGTTAGCATGAGGAGAACCCATGAATAGTGGATCGGTTCTCCGACTATATCTGAATGAAGATTTTTTTGTTCAAATTTTGTTCAAATGTGTGTACATGGGTCAGGAAACCATTGCCCCTGTTCAATCCATTCCTAGGGGACTGTAATTTAATAGATGAACTTCAAATCTGCTGTTTCTCTTTCCAATCTACTTTTGTAGTTCTTTTGTTCAAGGACCATTGTTCTGAGGTCTGAGATAGAATGACCAGGGAGATTAAAATGTTCTGCCACTGGTTTTAGGGTATTTCCATTCCTAGTTTCTGATTTATGTCCATTTATCCTCTAGCACAGAAGGGTCAGTAACCTAAGGCCTGCAGGCTGGGTGTGGCCAGCAGGAGCCTTCGGGCCAGCCCCTGGCCGGTCCTGCCGCCGCTACCGCCTTTCACGGCTGCGGGGTCCTCTGGGGCACTGGCACGGCGTGGTCAAGGGAGCCCTCCTGGGGGACCCCCACGGCCGCCAAAATGGAGCCCTGCCCCGCACGCCGCCAAGGAGGGCTGCTCTGAGCCTTCCTTGGGCCCAGTGCCTTTCCTGCATCCCTCCTTGGTGGCGTGTGGGGCTGCAGGAAAGGCACCGGGTCCAAGGAAGGCCCAGAGCAGCCCTCCACGCCGCCAAGGAGGGCTGCTCTAGGACTTCCTTGGGCCTGGTGCCTTTCCTTGGGGAAAGGGGTTTTCTGGGCAAAATTTCTTCAGAGTGGGTGTGCCATATCCTTACTCTAAGGCTGAGAGAGTGTGACTTGGGCAAAGTGTGAGGGAGGAGAGAGCACACACGCGATCCAGACTCCCCAGCCACAAGGACAGAGGTTAGTTGGGAGGGTTTGTTTCTGTTTTCTTGGGGCTTTCTGGGCAAAATTTCTTCAGCGTGGGTGTGCCATAGCCTTACTCTGCGGCTGAGAGAATGTGACTTGGCCAAAGTGGGTTTGCATAGCCAAGCTGGGATTCGAGGCCAGCTCTGCAGACTCCAGCCTCAGACACTTGATTCATTCATGGCACACCTGCGCTTGTTTGTTTCATTTAAGGTAGCATTTTTAATTGTTGTTGATGATGACGACGATGATGATGATTATTATTATTATTTCTTGGGGTTTTCTTGGCAAAATTTCTATTATTTCTATTTTTTACTTCAAAATATGATGTGTGCAATGTATTTAGAAATTATTTTTATTTATTTTAACATTATTTATTTATTTATTACTTCGGCCCTCCAATAATCTGAGGGATAGCAACCCAGCTCCCAGCTCAAAAAGGTTGCTTACCCCTGCTCTAGCATCTGCCACGTCACTTGCACACACAAAGGATTTGTAATTTGAATTGACATCCTCACATATATATGCTGTGCCTCCACTCCACCAAATGCATCTGAGGAAGTAGACTGAAGTCTACGAAAGCTCATGCTACCAATTTCTTTCTTACAGTTAGTATCAAAGGTGCTACAAGATCTCTCTACGTACTGTTGACTCATGTTCAACTTGTGGTCTACTGGGACTCCTATATCCCTTTCACATGTAGTCTTGTTAAGATAGGTGTCCTTCATCCTATATCTATGCATTTCATTTTTTATGCCTAAGTGTAGTAAATTACATTTCTCTTTGTTGAATCTCACGTTGTTAGTTTTGGCCCAGCTTTCTAATCTATTCAGGTCATTTTGAATTTTGATCCTCTCCTCTAGGGTATTGGCTACTCCTTCTAATTTTGTGTCATCTGCAAATTTTATAAGCATGCCCTCTATTCTTTTGTCCAAGTCATTGACAGAAGATGTTGAATAGCACTGGGCCCAGGAAAGAACCCTGTAGCACCCCACTGGTCACTTCTCTTCAGGATTAAGAGGAGCCATTGCTGAGCACCCTTTGGGTTTGGCCAGTTTACCAATCACTAATCCACCTAACAGTTGCATTGTCTAGCCCACATTTTACTAGCTTGTTTGCAAAAATAACATGGGGGACCTTGTCAAAGGCGCTACTGAAATCAAGATATGCTATGTCTACAGCATTCCCTTCATCTATCAAGCTGGTAATTTTTTCAAAAAAAGGGATCAGATTAGTCTGGCATGACTTGTTTTTGAGAAACCTATGTTGACTTCTTGTGATTATGGCATGCCCTTCTAATCATTCAGACTCTCTGTTTAATGATCTGCTCTAAAATCTTTTCTGGTACTGATGTTACACTAACTGGGCGATAATTGTTGAGATCCTCTCCTCCCCCCTTTCCCCCTATCCAGCCCTTCATAGAAACATAAACAAAAAACAGGGGAGGAAAACTAAGTTGCACTTCTTCAACTTGCCAAATCCCTCACCTGAAACTAGCAATGATATTCTCCTTTTGCACCACCTTCCAGATCTTTATTCTCTCTTCCAGTCTCCACCGATGGGCAACATCCCTCTTCAGGTCTGCCTCCATTAGATTGACAAAGAGCTTGGCTATTGCTCTCCGGTTAGCCAGAAGGGCTTGGTTGATCATCTTTGATTAGAAGATATGAAAAGTAAACAATAACAACAACAAGAAAACAAAAAAAATCAGGAAGAGGTACAAAAAGCAGGGCATTATGGGAGGAAGTACACAAGCTGGTAGATAGGATTGCAGATAACGAGGTCTACAGAAAGTGAGGATTCAAAATGAGACTTTCTGACCATGGCCCAAAATCTTCTTTCACTACTCCTGCTAATTCAGGGACAGAAAACCTGAGGCTGTATGGAATATTTTGGACTTCAGCTGCCAGAAGTTCCAGCCCTTCTACATTTCTAAAGCACCAAATGTATATTTATTGCTCTAATAGGAAAATCATATTACCTCTTGTCAAAACACACATAGACCAAATGAGGCTACAGCAGAACTAGCCACCAAATACTACCAGTTTGTATTCACTCATAATTACTTCAGTTCCCCTCCCCATAATGTAATACACATATAACAAAATAATATACACATAGATGACAAAAAGAAGGACAGGTTGCTTACCTGTAACAGTATTTCTTCGCGTAGTCATGTGCTAATTCACACAAATGGGTTATATCTGCGCATGCGCAGCAACTTCAGAAACTTCAGAAACACTGGTCACTTCTGTCCAGGATGAAGAGCCATTGCTGAACACCCCTTGGGTTCGGTCAATAAACCAGTTACTAATCCACCTAACAGTTGTATTGTCTAGCCCACATTTTACTATCTTGTTTGCAAGAATATCATAGGGGATCTTGTCGAAAGCCTTACCGAAATCAAGATATGCTATGTCTACCACATTTCCTTCATCTAGCAAGCTGGTAATTTTATCAAAAAAGGAGATAAGATTAGTCTGGCATGACTTGTTTTTGAGAAACCCATGTTGACTTTTAGTGATTATGACATTCCCTTCTAAATGTTCACAGACTCTCTGTTTAATGAACTGTTCTGGAATCTTTCCCGGTATTGGTGTCAGATAACTGGGCGATAGTTGTTGGGATCCTTTTTTTCCCCCTTTTTGAAGATGGGGAAAATGTTTGCCCTCCTCCAGTCTGCTGGGACTTCTCCTGTTCTCCAGGAGTTCTCAAAGATTATTACCAGTGGCTCTGAGATTATATTTGCCAGCTCTTTTAATATCCTTGGATGTAGTTCA
This sequence comes from Phrynosoma platyrhinos, assembly GCA_020142125.1. NCBI lineage: Eukaryota > Metazoa > Chordata > Lepidosauria > Squamata > Phrynosomatidae > Phrynosoma > Phrynosoma platyrhinos. The sequence goes on from CM034713.1 coordinate 427,242, forward strand.
TCTGGTCCTGGAGACTTAAATTCATTTAGGTTAACCAGGTATTCCTGTACTTCCTTTTTACTTATTCTGTTCTGCATTTCCCCTATTGTGTCCTCTGCTCCATTTTCCTCAGGTTGAACACCCTTTTCCTTGAGGCAAAGAAGGTGTTGAGTAGTTCTGCCTTTTTCTGTCCCCTGTTAGAATTTCTCCCATCTTCTCTGCACAGTGGTTCTACCATTTCCTTCTTCTTTCTTTTGCTACGGACATACCCAAAAAGTCCTTTTTATTGTTCTTAACCCTTCTAGCAAGCCTGAGCTCATTCTGTGCTTTGGCTTTCCTGACTTTACCCCTACATGTGCTAGCTATTTGTTTGAATTCCTCTTTAGTGATTTCACCCCTTTTCCATTTCTTATACATCTCCCATTAAAATGTAGTTCAGTTGAAAGTTCTCCAACCTGGTTTCTTGAGACATCTCCCATTTTTCTATAAAGCCCCTAGCGTTCCCGCTCTTTCTCAGTTCCATAAGTTCGCCACTAAGCAGCACATGAGGAACATGTTAAGTGAGCAGGACATGACTGAGAGGAGGATGGGCGGGATTTGTGTGAATTCGCAGATGACTACTCAAGGAAATACTGTTACAGATAAGCAACCTGTCCTCCTTCTTCGTGGTCTCTACGAATCACACAAATGGGCTAGACTGACAAGCTTCAGTCAGTAGAGGAGGGAGTGTCCTGACACCAATTTGAAATATGAAACAAGTTGTGATTTATTAAGAACAATAAACTTTAAACATTAAGATGCATTGCTTGAGTCATTTGGTTTAAATGCATATAAATACAAAATGAAATAACCTTAGTGTAAACCAGCAAGCAACCCCACCCTCCCAAAAGTTGCATCTTGTCTGGTTCTTGTGTCCAGCCTATAGTGTTTAATAAAAGTCAATGGTTGGGACCAGACAGCAGCCTTGCAAACATCCTCCAAAGGCACCCCAGTCAAAAAAGCGGAGGAGGCACCTACCGTCCTAGTTGAGTGTGCCCGCACCCTGGCTGGAGGTCGTGGATGGTACTAGCCACCCATTTGGAAAACCTCTGAGTAGTCACAGGTAGTCCCTTCTTAGCCTCCGAATAGCAAACAAATAAGTTTTCGGAGCGTCTCAATCCCGACGTTCTGTCCAAATAAAAGGCAAGCGCCCTCCGAACATCAAGGGTATGTAGACGGCGCTCAGTATCAGTGGCCGGGTTTGGGGCCAAGGTTGAGTAGCACAATGTCCTGGTTGATGTAGAAGGCTGACACTACTTCGGTAGGAAAGTAATGTAGGGATGCAGGACCACCTTGTTTTTGTGAAAACGGAGGTAGGGCTCGTCCATTCACAAGGCACAAAGTTTGCTCGCACAATGGGCTGAGGTGATGGCCACTAAGAAAGCTGTTTTCCAGGTCAGCAATCTTAAGACCGTGGTGGCCATTGGCTTGAAGGGTCTGGATGAGAAGCCCAAGAGTACAAGGTCCAGGCTCCATGCCGGCATTGGTATAGAAGGAGCGTGTAGGTTAAGGCCTTTGGAAAACTCTTAACAAGAGGTTCCTTGAAGAAGAAAAGTCTGCCTTGAAGCTGGTAGTGAGTGCAAATGGCAGACAGCTGGCATTTGATAGATGTGAGGCAGAGTCCTGAGTCCGTGAGAGTCATAAGAAATCCAGAACCATCGAGACTGAAACACAGGATGGAGAGAGGTCCCTGCTGTTGAGGAAATCTAGGAACTTATTCAATTTGAGCACATAGGATTTCTGTGTAGATGGTTTTAGGGCAGCCTGGATGACTATCCACGCCAAGTCCAGAAGGGTGTCTAGGGATGGATTCAACATGCTACCAGGGGAAGACTCTCAATATCTGGGTGGAAAACCCAGCCTTCGTGCAGGGATAGAAGGTCAGGATGGGGCTCAAGCCAACGGAACTCCCTCCAGAACAGATGGAGGAGTGGAGCAAACCACGATTGTCTTGGCCATCATGGGGTGATGAGGATAGCGTTGGAGTGATCCGTCCTTATCTTGGCTACCGCCCTTGTAATGAGAGGGAAGGGTGGGAAAATGCAGACCATCCTTCCTGATCATTTGAACAGGAAGGCATCTCCTCGAGAGCCCGGAGCCCTGATCCAGGAGCAGAATTGGGTGCAATGGTGGTTCAGATAGGAAGCGAAGAGATCAATCGATAGCTTCCCCCAAGCATCAAAGAGGCTGGAGACCATCTCGGGATGGAGGCGCCACTAGTGACACAGGTTCAAAGACCTGCTGAGTTGGTCCATGAGCTTGTTCTCCTCCCTGGAAAGGTGGACTGCTTGTAAAAAGAATCCCTCTTGGGAAGCACCAGCTCCAGATCCACAGAGTGATCTCAAGGAGGGTTAGAGATCTCATCCCTCCTTGTTTGTTTAGGTAACATATGACTGTGGTATTGCCCATTAACAGAAGTACTACCTTGTCCAAGAGGAGGGACACGAAGAGCCTTTTCCACTGCCAGCATCTCGAGAGCGTTGATGTGGAGCTTCGTTCTGGAGGAAGCCACTGGTCTTTGACTGTGAAGCCCAGGGTGTGAGCACCCCAGCCCTCCATGGATGCATCTGTTGTTAGAGTGATCTGAGACTGAGGGGGCAGAAGGGGCATACCGACCCAGACATTCTCAAGATTGAGCCACCAATGCAGAGACCGGGAAAACTGACCTCAGTACCCTGATCCAGCATGAGGGTGGGTCCTGCATGGGATTGAACACTGACAGGAACTAGGACTGAAGAGGCCTGAGGTGAAGGCGAGCCCAAGGGATGACATATGTCGTTGAGGCCATGTGTCCCAGTGCTATTAGGATAGTGTGGGCTTTGACATGCCTGAGGGATAGGCAGTCCTGGATTGCTCCTGAGAGGGCCTGGAATCTATAGTTTTTT
>CM034713.1:440265-468214 GCA_020142125.1 Phrynosoma platyrhinos
TTTTAAAGGACTGTTTACAACACTTCATCAACATCAATTTCCAACATAAATGTAATATTTAATGATAAATATATGGTAGGGTATAAAAATATAGTTTGCTATATTGATGTTGTATAGATTGTACATTGTTTCTGGTTTTCATACTAGAATGACATAGAATTATTGATATCAGAAATATTAGAAATAGTTTCTCGGAAGTTTTATATATAGGAATAAATAGAGATATAGAGATAGGAAGGTTATATATTTAATCTAAATGAGTAATAATGACAATATTAATACTAGAATTTACATCTCAGAGGCACCGGACTAAATATGGACGGCACAGCCGGGAATTTTTGTTTATAATTTTGTTTATAACTTTGTATATACTTATTGTATATATCCATATATGTTGAGCAGATGGAATTAGCTGTAGCAAGATTCTACCAGTTATTGAGCCATATAGAGGAATATCTGTAATACGTGGTATGCTCAACTTGATCTGGGCGTCTGGGATGTTTTACTTTCAGATAGATGATAATTAGTCATGAAACTGATTTCGGAGATATCTTTTTATACCACTTTAGGAAGTTTTATTTTTATTTTTTATTTTTTCCCCTTTTTCTCTTTTTTTGTTTTTGATTCTGTTTTTGTTTTTTATGTTTTAATGTATTCTATGTTTTGCTTTATGTTTATGTATGTAAATGTTGTATTTGTTCTGTATTGTTTATTGTTATGTGTTCTTTTTATAGCAATAAAAGTATTTTAATAAAAAAAAAAGAAGACTAGGATTTGGAAGGGCAGCTATGAAAGAACTAGACAAGATTCTTCTAAGAGCTGTTCGACAATGGAATATGCTGCCAGGAAGTGCGGTGAAGTCTCCTACTTTGGAGATTTTTAAACAGAGGCTGGATGGCCATCTGTCGGGGGTGTTTTGATTGTGTACTCCTGCATGGCATAGGGTTGGACTCGGTGCCCCTTGAGGTCTCTCCCAGCTTTATGCATGCACAGGAGGCAAACACCTATGTGATGTCACTGACTTTTCATGTTGTTTCATTTATTAGATGTTGTTTCATTTATTAGATGTTAAGGCAATATCATTATGTAGGTACTAAGTAGATGCAACAAGGTAAGGATCTATTGGGAGGAGTGAGAGAATGGAACACTAGGAGTGAGTGATGATTGGCTGGATTTCTGAGGGGATTTAAGTAAGGCCGCTGTGTATGGCAGTTAGTCTGGAGGAGGGTGTGGTCTTTTGGGATTAGGACGGAGTCAAGGGGCTTCAGGGTTAGAGGCAGGGTCACAGATACAGAGGGCTTATGTTGGAGTTAGCTAGAAGATGAATGTGCGTGTGTGTCACAGAGTTGTGATTTAGATGTTATACTCCATTACTGTTTAATAAATCATTATTTTTGAATGATATGTTTTCATATCTGGGAATGCTACATATTGGAAGGTGTCCGTGGTAGCAGCATTGATAATGAGTGGTGGTATCTGATGGGTATAGAAGATAAATAAAATAAGGTAAACAGGAGTGAGGCTATGCTTATGTGGATTCTATGGTGAGCTTGTACAAAAGTGGACTTGTACATTAGAAGAGTGGAGCTGCAAGTTTCTACCTGTCCCTCTGCTTCCCCCTGCTGTGAGAGCTTCCCTTTATCTTCACCTCTGCCCCTAAACTAAGGACCTGTTCCTCTCCCACCACAGTGGCCAATTGTCAGGACTTCCTACATGCCCTCATGGGTCCTGTATGAAATTCTATCCTCTCCTCTTTCTCAGTGCCCAAACTATATAAGGGTTTTCTCACTGCAAACCCAGGTTCATTTTAGTGCAGACTTCCAGAAATCAAGAAGTGAGATGACTTACCATAGCTTCCTTGTGTATGAATCGATGGACGTCAGAGGTTAACAGATAAGCAATGTCCTCCAGAATCTTGGTATATCTGGTCAACAAGACTTTGATCTGGAAACCAAGGTAGGGAGATGGTATGATAAAAACAATGAAAGAGAGTGGTGTGTATGTGTATTTGTGTCTGATGGAGAAATACCACTCACCTGAGCAGCTGACAGAACCCTACTGAGCACATATGCATGCATGCACACACCCACACCCCAGTTCAGGGGTCCCCAAACTACGGCCCGCAGGATGAACCCGGCCTATTGAGGCCTTTCAATCGGCCTGTGGCTGGTCCTGCTGCTGCACCGCTGATGTCACACACGCATGCGCACAACTCTGGGCGCCATTTTGGAACACAAAACAGTGCCAGAGTAGTGCGCATGCGTGCACGACGCAGGTGCCATTTTGTGTTTCAAAATGGCGCCCGAAGTCGTGCACATGCATGCGCACACGCACCTCCAAAGATCTGGGGGACAGCGAACTGGCCCCCAGATAAAAAAGTGTGGGGACCCCTGCCCCAGTTGATTGCTCCTCCTCAGCAGAGAAGCTGATAGAGGAAGGAGAGGTGCTTCTGTCCCTACAGGACACATTACTTTCGATGCTCCTGTTGAGTAGTAGGCCATCGGGTCTCCAGGGCCATTGTGGGAATGTGCCAGGAGAGGAAGCAGCCCCTTGAGGGCTACCATGGCTCAGGTGTCCCAATAGTCTAAGGTGGTTGCTGTTTGGCCCCACAAAAGCAGCTAGCTGTGACCACCTCATTTCAGCTAGCCAGAATGGAGCTTATGTGCAGCCGGCAGGTCCTGAGATGAATGCTTCAGCTTAAAATGCTCAAAGCTTGCTCAACCTGATCCTTCTCTCTCTTCCCTCTCTTTATGTACTAATAACATCCCCAGCTGTCTTGCACAGTTTCAGTTTTCGCTTTGAGTCCATGGTTTATGTAACAAAATTAAACAAATTTAGTGTGTGTGTTTAGTTTTACTCAATGATCTTGTCCCCGCCACCACCACTAAACAGGAAAAAAAAAAAAAACCTAGAGAGCACCCAATATAGTCCACAACAGGAAAGGGAGATACATCTCCAAGTGTTTAGTGAAGAATGACTATATTTATTTTGGAAAAATCCCAGCATGCTTCAGCCAATGAAATATATACAGACCAAAACAGTCTATATAAAAACAGCCCTCAGCACTGGCCAGTAGGAGGGGCTTCTCCTCCTAATGGCTGTTTTGAATGCCAGTGGCTTCTCCTTGCTGGACCCAGCATTTAGCCCTGCTAGACGCCCCCCCCCCCCATCTTAAGCTCACCCGTTCAGCTCGATCCACCTCTGCCTGACGTAAGGCTTCATCCAGCTCTCGAATCCACTGCCTTTTTTTTAAGGTCTCCTGGAAGACTAGGTCCCATATCTGCTCAAAGTCCTTCAAGGAAGAAACACACCATGAATTCCATGGGGGTGGGGGGAACATTATAATATATCAGGAACTGCTCAGGAAATGCCTGCTCTGCACTTTCCAGAAATGATGAGAGAGCATGACCCAAATGCCCCCATTTAAGCAGCCTGCAGACCTGGGCCTCATTACCTTATGCACCCCAGGAGTCAGCCTTGTGGCAGCCTTGTCAAGCACAGACTCTGAAGCTCCCATTCAATTTGGCCATCCTAGAAAGTGGCAGGTGGGAATGTGCCTGACTGCTTTGTGAAATCCTGCACAGCTCTCCAGCCTGGCAGAGGCAAAAAGCCCTCCTTTCACACACCCTTGCTTCTTCACAAACTGCTTGCATCCCTGTTGCACATCTTTAGGTGTATCAGGGCACTTGCCCTTGCCAGCCTTGCCTGTTCCAGAAGCCATCTCCAGTGTGATGAAATCCTGCCCTAGATATTAGTATGCATTGCTAGTTTAGCTATGTCATTGGTGTTTTGCTTGCTGCATTATATTTCCCAAAGTATATTCTGGTTTGCTACCTCATTATTAATTATTATTATTATTATTATTATTATTTATTATTTCTATCCCGCCCCTCTACCGAAGCAATTGATAACCTCCCTCCCAGACCCACCCTTCCCTTAAAATAGTATTAAACATGAGAAGAATTAAAATAATTAAGCAAACAATTAAAACAAAATTTAACAGTTTACATAAATAATAGACAATAAAATAATAAGAGGCAGTCTAGCAGGCAGACCGCTAGCACTAAATAAATGTGGCTAAATGTGACTGAATGTGGCAATGGGGGGGGGTTAAGAGTAACTCGCTCCTTGGCTGGGAAATTAGTCAGGAAAGGCCTGCCGGAAGAGATCCATCTTGACAGCTTTTTTAAAGCTGTCTAAGCTGGTAATTTGACGGCTTTCGTCCAGCAGGCCGTTCCATAATCTGAGACTGGTTATTGAAAAAGCCCTTTGGAAGGTTGTCAACAGTCTAGTTTCAACAGGCTGAAGCAAATTCCTCCCAGAGGACCAAAGTGTGCAGGTGGAATTGTATGGGAGGAGGCGGTCCCAAAGATAGGATAGACCCAAGCCATGTAGAGCTTTAAAGGTGATAACCAACACTTTGTACTGGGCCCGGAAACTAATCGGCAGCCAGTGAAGTCTTTTTAAGACCAGTGTAATATGGTATTTTCTAGATGTGCCAGAGACCACCCTGGCTGCCATATTCTGAACTATTTGAAGTTTCTGGACCAAGCACAAGGGTAGCTCCATGTAGAGCACATTACAGAAATCCAGACGGGAGGTTACCAAAGCATGTACCGCAGTTTCGAGATCCCGTACTTCCAGGAAAGGGTGCAGCTGGCGTATCAGCCAAAGCTGATAACATTCACCTGATTAATCATGTGAAGCAATGAGTCCAGGAACACACCCAGACTGCAAACACAGTCCTTTGTGGTAAGTGTGATCTCATCCAGGATTGGAGGCTGTATCCCGATACCTGGTTTCAGGGCCGCTACTGTAAGTACTTCCATTTTATCTGGATTCAGTTTCAATCTGTTTTTCCTCATCCAGTCCATTACCACCCTAAGACAGTCATTAAGAGGAGAGACGCCATCTGAAGTCGAGGCTGATGATCGGGACATGGAGAAGTATATCTGGGTGTCATCAGCATACTGATAACACCCAGCCCCATGTCTCCGAATGATCTCTCCCAGCAGCTTCATATAGATATTAAATAACATCGGGGACAGTATGGCACCTTGAAGGACGCCACACTGGAGCTCCTTTCTAATGGAGCTACTGTCCCCGAGCAACACCCTCTGGGATCTACCCGAGGAAGGAACGGAGCCACTGCAGAGCAGTGCGTCCAATTCCCAACTCCCTCAGATCCTCCAAGAGGATGTTGTGATCGATTGTATTAAAAGCCGCTGAGAGGTCTAAAAGCACCAGCAGGGTCGCACTACCTGTCGATGCTCAAACGCATGTCATCAGTCAAGGCAACCATGGTGGTCTCAACTCCAAATCCAGTCCTAAAGCCTGTTTGAAATGGATCTAGATAATCGGTTTCATCCAAGACAACTTGGAGTTGAAGAACCACTGCCCTCTCAATCACTTTGCTCAGAAATGGTAACAACGAGACCAGCCTATAGGGAAGGCTTTTTCAGGAGTGACCTAACCGCCGCTTCTTTTAAACAGGATGGAACAGAGCCCTCCCTAAGGGATGCATTGATGATGTCCTTAAGGAACACCCACAATGCATCCTCACCCTGGATGGCCAGCCATGAAGGGCAAGGATCGAGTTCCTCACTCTGCCAAGGAGCTTGTCCATGTCATCGGTACTCACTGATTGGAATTGATCCATTAAAATCTCAGTAACGGAGTTGCTGGACACCTCGTTTATAGATTCTGTATCAATACTGGCATGTAAGTCGGCTCTTATCTGAGAGATTTTATCTGCAAAGAAGTTGTTAAATATGTCACAGCAGACAGTGGTCGGGTTAAGCAAGGGGTTCTGCGCAGGGGGAACCCGCTTCAGTTCCCCTACCACCCTAAACAGCTCTGTTGGATGAGACCTTGCAGACGCAATACATGCAGAACAGAAAGATCTCTGTGCTGCACGTATTGCCTCTTGATAGGAACGAAGAAAGTTCCTATAGCGAGTCTTGTCAGATAGGAGTCGAGGTTTCCGCCATTCCCCCATCCTGTTTAAATATATCTATCTTCTCATTTTGGTGCTGGTTGTGTTAATTCCAAGGATCACCTAGATATTAAACCTAGTCCTTGTCATTCAGTCAGACACTAACCATTTATGGCTGCCTGTTTAAGATGCTTTTGCTCTTGATCACCAGAAACTTAAAATATGTTTAAACACTTGTAAGCCACCTGAATAGTCATAGCTTTGGGGAAAAGGGAGAATATATGTGAATGAATGTATGGACAAATGAATGAATAGGTTTGAGTTTTCCTTTTCGTTATAGGTTTTCAAAGTAAATGTCTTCCCCTAGCCCTAAGGGTGATGGCAGTACTCTGTGACAGCCTGGGTGTAGACCCTTAGATTCTGAGAAACTGGACAAGACACAGCCTTACTTGCATAGTGTACGTCTCTAGGTTGGTGTCATTTGCAGCCCTTTGGAAAAGGGACTCAATGGTTTGATCAGATTCTGACAGCTTGGCCAAAAACAACTTCCCAGGCTCCAGAAAATGAAGCTCCATTTCCTGAAATGGAAAAATGTATCTGGTGGAATACAAGACATGAGAGACTTAGATTTCCACATAACCACACACAGAAGTGGTGACTGCCTCACCTTCCCAATATGTGCCAACTCCTGCTTTAGCTTTGCCACGGCTTCATTGTAACGGCATTTTCTGCTCTCTGAAAGACGCTCAATGATGTTGCTGTTTTTCTTCTCAGGAACTGGGTGGAAGGAAGGATGAAAAAGAAGGAAGATCAGTCTTTTATGCATAAAAAGAATGAGATTTCTAAAAAAAAATGTTTTATTATTACAAGAGTTATTCTGATATTTTGTAATGTATTCTTCTTTTAAACCGTGAGCCGCTTTGAATCCCAATTTGGGGGGGAAAGCAGGATAAAAATATACAGATGTCCCTCCCTATTTGCGGACTTTGAGTCCATGGTTTCATGAGTAGGGACAAGAGTTATACTGTAAATGGCTGTGAGCACCTGCGCGTGACCCCATGTGTGCACCACAGGTGTGCACACCATCAGTTTAAAATGGGGCTCGAATATTTTTGCAGGGTGTGTGTACCAGAATGGATCCCTGCGAATCGGGAGGGGCAACTGTAATAATAAAAATAATAATGAAAATACAGTGGGCCTGCAGTATCCACTGGGGTTTGGTTCCAGGACACCCCCAGCCCCCTCTCCCCCTCCCCCGTGGACACCAAAATCCATGGATGCTCAAATCCCATTAAATACAATGGCATAGTAAAATGGTGTCCCATACATAAAATGCCAAAATCAAGTTTTGGTTTTTGAAATGCATAGTGTTTTGGAATATTTTCAAGTCATGGATTCTTGAATCTATGGATATGGAAGGCCGACTGTACTGCATGTCACCCTGAAATCTATGGAGTGGTTTATAAATTCTGTGAAGCAAAAAAACAGAAAGGCAGACAGAGGAACTCCTTTGAGAAATGTGACCTAGCAGGGGTGGCAACTTTGCCTGCCTTGAAGCATCTAGAGAGAGATTTCACGGTTCTTTGAATAAAAACCCATCCTCCCTGACTACAATCTCTATAGCTTTCTCTGTAAAAAATTATCTCTTTTAATTAAAAATTTCATTTTATTTTATTAAAAAAAACAATCTACGAGAAACAGCAACTTGCAGACAGTGAATGAGAGCAACTGGTACAATTATTTACTGCAGAATGACTGGGTAAAAATGCCAATGTTAGGCCCCATGTTGTTCTGATTAGAAGTGCTTATGGAAAAAAATTATCTGCGATACCAAAGAGTGTTCACCATAGCTGTACACTGTAAGGACAAAGACTTAATTTCTCAATGTTTTCACAAGGGATGGCAAAATGTAGCCCTCCAGATGTTGTCAGAGAGCAACTTCCATCAGCTCTGATCAAAAAGCCTGTGGTTAGGGATAATGGGAGGTGCAGTCCAACAACATCTGGAGGGCCCCAGCCCTTGTCTTTCCTAGTCCCAAATTTGTCCCAGGAGCAGCTAATACAGTTTCCAGGTATGCTAAGAACACACACCACCATGTCCAGAATTCAACAGCTATTGCTTACTGGTGACTTCAGCAAGGCCTCTGACTTCTCGAGCAGCAATCACACTATCACTTTCTTGATTCTTCAGAGACTCCAAGGTTGTTGTTTCCCTGAAACAGAAAGAAAGACAAAGTTTTACATTTACCAAATGCTGCTGTTGTGCATCTTCAAGCAATTTCAGTCTTATGAGGTTTTCTTGGCAGAATTAGTTCAGAGGGGGTTTGCCCGAGCCATTCCTCAGATGCTGAAAGTGTGACTCAAGGTCCCCCAGGAGATTTCCATGGCTGAGCAGAAATGTAAATCCTGGTCTACTTGTCCAGCACTGAAACCACTGCACCACCACAAGTTATGTGCCTTCTAGTTGACTCCATCTCATGGTGACCCTGTGCTGGGGTTTTCTTAGTCTGATTCCTTCTGAGGAGGATTTCTATCACTGCCTTCCTCTGAAGTTGAGATGGGGTGACTGGCCCAGGACCACCCAGGGGCTTTCCATGGCTGAGAGGGATTCAGATCATTTCTCCCATAATCTTAGTCCAACACACAAAGCATGATACCACACTGGTTTTCTATAAACATTGCACAGGAACAACTGGCAGAGATCAGACCAAAGATTGGTCTATTCCAATCTATTCCAATAAACCTAGAGAAGTTGCTAGTGAGTTTTTAAAAATTTACAGACCCATTTAAGAGATTAAATAGTTGTTATTCCCATGCTGCATAGAGAAAAAGGGGAATCTTCCTCTACTGTAGCCAGCATGGAAAGGTTTCTTCGAAATTGCACATAAAGGAAAATGCCTTTAACCACACTAGCTGAAGAGAGAGGGATTTATCCACCTTTTCTTTTGCAGCCAGCAGGAAAACCAGGTGGACTTATGTAAGAGATACAGAGGCAGGCCTGGCCCTCCTCCATCAATCTCAGTCTGCTCCCTGGCTTGCACATAATTCTGTGTGCTTGCCATACACACAGACTTCCCAACCACATTATGACTACTCAGCAAAGAGTGAAATACAAGTCTGTTCTAGACTAGAATCTTTTTTCCAGTAGGGCCCAACCAGGCACCTCTGTGAACCTCAAAAGAAAAGCACAAAGCAACCAGTTGTTGTTGTCTCTGTTGTTGGGTTATGCTGGGTGTCTTGGGAATTTCAGGACAATTTTTTTTACATGACTGGCTGATATGTATGGTCTGACTCAGTTTCCCCCTAGCATGGTGCCTTCCAGACACAATGGATCACAGCTCCCATCTTCTTTAACAGGCCTGGTCCAACTCCTAGCTATGTTATTAGGAAGTGATGGGGGCTGTATTCCCGCACATCCAGAGAATCTTGGGCCAGGCAAGGATGGTGTAGAAAACCAACGTAGAGTCACACAGTGATTTGGTTCCTTACTTGTAATGCACTGGGTTTTCTATGTAGTCATCATTGGGCATTCCTTCAACCCACGTCTGCTGACGATGCGATAAGAATCCATTGCCAGAACATGTTTCTGTCTCTCTCACCAAGGGGATTCTTCCTGGAATCTGTGGGATTTTGTGCTGTGCTAATCTGCTTCTCACCTCTCCAAGAGTGCGCACGAGGTTTATCTTGTCAAAGCCAAAATAAAAAAAAAGAGAGAAATTTTTCTCAGTGGAAAGAAGCCAAAAACAAACAAAGGGGCATGTGAACCCATTGAAGAAAAAGAGGGAGAGACCAGGTAGCAGGTTATGCACTTCCGACTTCCAGGGATTTATTTCTAATAGTGTTTTATTGCCACATTACCACTTCTAGACCCTGAGGCACAGAAATGACCCAGGGCTCCCCACAGAGTGCTAGCTCTGGCAGGTTCACTCACTCTGCTTCAGCATCAAGGCCAGCCCCCTGCCATGATGGGGGGGGGCAGTCCAACTACATCTGGAGTGTCCAAAGGCAACCACAGGCACCGCTGCTGTGAACCCAAAAGCATCCTGTGAAAGAGCAGCAGAGACCACAGGAGTGGAAGGGCTGCCCACCCCAAGGAAATCCCAGATCTGCCACGTGAACAAGGGACAGTTTTTAGATACAGTCAAAACATTTTTCGATTCTCAGCTCGGCCACAGAAACCCACTGGGGTGACTTTGGGCAAGTAGTCACACCCTCTCAGCCTCAGAGGAAGGCAATGGCAAAACCTCCTCTGAACAAATCTTGCCAAGAAAACCTCGTGAGAGGAGTCGCCATAAGTCAGAAATGACTTGAAAGCACACAACTGTGCTGGTTTATGACTGTAATAAAGATGAACTCAACACAACAACAACAACAACAGCAACAAAGGCAAACCTATCAGGGGGCTTTCTTGGCAAGCTTTGTTCAGAGGAGGGTTCCCATCGCCCTCCTGAGGCTGAGAGAGTGTGACTTTGCCCAGGTTCATGGCCGAGCGGAGAATCTCATCCTGGTCTCCAGAATCCAACACTCCGACCCCTGAGCCACGCGGGCTACTTATTTATTGATCACTTGAAGTCTATTCTGTTCCCCACCCCCCACCGCCGCCATTTTCTCTGTACCTCGTCGTCAAAGATCTGCCTGTAGACCTTCCCGCTGGGGACGAGACGGGTGACCCCCGGAGAGGCCATGGGACGGCACCGGGCGAAGGAGGGCCCTCAGACGGGAACCGGGTCGCGGGAGAGAGGCCGAGGGGGGCGCAAAGCCGACAAGGAGGCCGAGGCCGCCGCCCCTCGGACTCTCCTCTCGGCCGGGGCAGGGGAGGAGACCCTGCCGCCCTCCGCCTCGCCAAGGGCAGCCCCACCAGGGCCCCGGCCGCCGATGAGGCCCCGCGGGTTCCCTTCCCTGCCGGCACTCCCGGCCCCGAGCCTCCCTCCTTTCCTCTCTCCAGCCGCGAGAACTGAGGCGTCTGAGGGGAGCTGCGCGGCGCGTCTCCGTCTCCACGGTAACCAGGAAAGGAAGTGCACGCGGCGGCTTTTTTCTCGCGATAAGAGACGGGACCCAACATGGCGACTTCCTCATTGCGCCCCAGGCGCCGTTGCCGTGGAGACCGCCCTCGGCCCGGCCCCTTTTTAGTCGGCTGTGCGGCCTGAGAGGGGCCGCGGGGTGGCTTCCGAAACCAAGTCCTTAAAAGCTAATGTATGGTCGTCCTCCACATTTGCGGATTTGATTATTCGCAGATTTTATTAATATGTCATGGAAAAACACTAGCTGGCCTTGGGCCTTTCTCAGCCTTGGGCCTTTCTTAGCCTCAGAGGAAGGCAACCCCTTCTAAATAAATTTGCTAACAAAATCGCACAACAGGATTGCCATAAATCAGAAGTGCACATAACACATTTTCTAACTCTGCATTACTTCTTCAAAACTTGGGAGAAAATTCTCTGTCTGCAACTCTGAAAGGATCTCCCAGGACAGCTGCCACAGGCCATGCCAGCTCCTCTTTTTATTCAAGAGATGCTCACAAACAAACTTCTTGGTGGTAAATGAACCTCCTCCAGCCAGAGGAAGCCTATCATCTACTGTTTGCAAGCTATTGGGGGCTGTATCCTTATTCCTTTCTCATGGATGATCACGCAGAAATTAGTCATCAGTTTTACAAATGGCTCTGCTGCCCCAGAGTTCTGTTAGCTTGAGTGAAAACAGTATCTGCAAATTGTAAACAAGAAAAAATAAGCACTCATGCTAGGTTTTCTTTAAGTAAGAAAACTTTATTGCCAGTTTTTGTAAGGTAATCCTTGTGCATTCCCCTTTGCTAAACTTCTTGCTTACTGGACCTGGTGCAGCACCTGCTTAAAAATAACCCACCAACAGTGATTTTAACGCTAGGAAGCATAAGAAAGGGGGATCCACAGATTCCACAGCAGTCAGAGTTCTGTTTGGCTTCTGCCGCACATTGGTAGAAGTGTCTCAAGCAGAAATAGGCTTGGGTTGCAGAGGTGGGACGGGGGGAGGGTCCTCTGGCCTCATACCACCTTCCCTTTACCTTTCTCCTCATTTATTTCATTTTTATGCCAGCTTTCTCCCAGAAAGGGACCCCAGGCAGCTCACACAATAAAAACATTTTAAAAAATTACAATTAAAATTTCTTTATACCATCCCGGCTATTTGATATGTACAACCCTGGAGTAGTGCAAGAGAGATCCAGAAATACAGGGGAAAAGAGTTCCATAAAATGCTTTTACTAGTGGGTCCCGCCCAAGCCTACCCAGGCATGTGTATGCAGAGTCTTTCCCTTGGTCCAGCTCACTTGAAGCCCGCTTTCTGCAGATCCTCAGGCAGGATCCGGCCCTTCTTGCGGGCCTTGGCTTTCTTCTTCTCCACCTTTGCAACCTTCTTCTTCTGGAGGTTCCTGCGGCGCTTGTCTTGGCGCTGTTGCATCTTCTCTGCCACCTGCTCAGTCCGCTTCTCCCACTGCTTCTGGCGCTGGGCTTTGCGCTTCTCCTTGTGCTTAAGGGCGGCCTTCAGCCGGTCCTCATCATCACGAATCTTGATTCCTTCTGCCTTGTAGAGGATGTTGGTCCACTTCATCTTTGTCTCCAGTTCCTTGGCTTTCTCGCTGTCTTTGTCCTTCAGCTCTTCCAACTTGCTCTTCCGCGCCTCAAGCCTGCTCAGGAGCTGCTTATAATTCTTCCCTGTCAGAGGTGTCATGTTGCCTTTCAGAGCCTTCCTCTTTTCTTTCCGCTTCTCTGCTTTGCTCAGCTCCTCTTCCTCATGCACTTTGACCTTGTTAAAAACAATTTCGGCCTTGTTGTCATTCTTCTCGCCCTGCGTCTCCAAAACAGGCTCCTCGGTTTCCTTCTTCTCCATTTTCTCCTTCATCCTCAGCTCTTTTCTTCGGCGTTTCTTTCTTTCCCTCTCATATTTCCTTCGCTGCCTCTTCTCCAACACTGCTGGTGACAGTTCTTTGGAACTTCCCTGTAAGAGATGGAAAGGTGAGGGGAAAACAGAATTCTTTGGAGTGCAGAGGGTCTAGAAGATGTTCCTCCTCCTCCTCCTGGTCTTGTGCCCTGACATGGGGGAGATTCCTTTGCACACCTGCCCATCACAGCTGTAAGGAAATGGGAGGCAGGGATTACAGGAGGAAATGCCAGGTCTCATGTCTAATTAACTATGTAGGAAGATGTCTCTTCAATTGCTGTTGGACTTTTAACTTATCAAGCCTGCATGGCCTACATAGGCAGTAATTAAAGACCCCTGGAGGGCTGCACTCTGCCCACTCATGAATGAGATGGTCAGTGCCAGGAGGCAACCATCTGGCCTGCAGTAGGCCCAGAAGATGTTCCTCCTCCTCCTTCTGGTCTTGTGCCCTGACATGGGGGAGATTCCTTTGCACACCTGTCCATCGCAACTGTAAGGAAACGGGAGACAGGGATTACTGGAGGAAATGCCAGGTCTCATGTCTAATTAACTAAGTAAGAAGATGACTTGGCACTTGGAAGAATGAACTAGGAAGGAAGGGAGGAAGAAAAGGAAGTGAGGAGAGATCAAATGAAAAAAGTAGGTTACATTTAAACCTCACATGGCATAATCCTATGCATTTCTACTCAAAAAAGGAGCCCCACTGCTTTCACCAGCCGAGTAGAGAATTGCCCCACTAAAACAGGCTGGACTCTCATGCCTCCCTTTAGATCAGTGGTCCCCAAACTTTTTTGGACAATAATGCTAGTGCCCCCAACACCTACTTCCTGATATTAAGTATACTGTTAAATTGCAAATTTAAAACAACCAATTTGGTTGCTGCTCCCTTTGTACTCAGTCACCTTGGGAGCTATAACCAAAGCAGTTGGTCTGTGCCAGCCTTGCAGTAAAGGCCAGTGCAGGTGCAAGGCTTCTCAGTCACTCGACGGGCTGCTTGGTCACTACTCCCTTCGCACCTGGTCACCATCAGGGCAGCAACCGTGCAGCTGGCTGAGCAGTGACAGAAAAACCTCTCACCCATTGCTTTGTTGCAAAGGCCAGTGCGGGCAAGAAGCTTCTTGGTCACTGATTAGCCAGCTGCTTGATCAATGCTTCCAGGGTGATCAAATGTAAAGGAAGAAGCTTCCTTCACTGGGATGGACAAGGTCACAGCTGGTATGTGTATCGCTGGTTTACAGAGGCTACATGCTCTGGATTGGAGATCTCTTCTCTCAGTCTGTTGAATGAAAGAAAGCAAGAGCAGGCTAGAGTACACAAAGCTTAAGCAGGGTCTCAAACTTGAAAGCTTCTTTTTGCTGTTGCTTCTGGCCCAGTGCCTCGTCTTCTAACTCCTTCCTCCAATCAGTCAGTCTGTCCCAAGCAACAGAAATGATGCCTTGTACCCAACTCTCACAAGAGTTTCCCGCAACTACCAGTGAAAGATGCAACTAAGACAGTGAGTTCATGCAGACAGGTGAAGAGCAGGAGATATCACCACATGAAGTAAGTTTTAAGGGATAGTGAAAGTAAGTTTCATGTAACCCTCATTCCCACCATGGTCCAGAAAGCTGCTGGTTCCCCTTGCCCCCCTTTTCCCTCACCGCCCCCCTGCTGCCCACTTTTTCTTCACTTACTCCTGGATCTTTCCACTGCCCCCAGAGGGAGCATACCACCCACTCTGGGAATCACTGCTTTAGAGCATAAGAACTGACTGTTCCTTTTACAAGGGTACTGATCATACCTGGCCAGAAACTTCTTGGATCTTCTCATGTAGCCTCTGTCGCAAGAGGATCATTGCAGAAAATGAACTGGATGCAGTCTGAGCACCTGCATAGAGAACCGGCAAGGGCAATGAGAAGAGGGCAACAGAAAAGAGCAGGACGATGGCTGCTCAAAGACCCGACATAGGTAAACCTTCCCTCTCAATCCTGAAATTGCACCAAGTAAAATCTGTGCAGGGCTAGTACTTTCAGAGATCCCTTCAAGGCAGTCTCACTCCTGGCTCACCTGGGATGCCATTCTCTTTCCCTACATCAGCAGCAGCTGATCTGCTGATGCCAGATTCAGATTTCTTAATGGCTGGTTGTGTTGGCCTGGTGGAGGACACTCTCCTGATCTCAGGGGCCATTTGCTTGCCAGGTGGGGTTCCCATCCTCTCACCAGGTTTCCTGTACTGCTGCTGCTGCTTCTTTTTCTTCTTCTTTGGCTGGGTGCCATCATGCAAACTGCCTCCTAGAAAGGTGTGAAGTGAAAGAAATAGGTTGCAGGAAATGGGGGGGGGGGGGGGGAAAGACACAGTGATTTGCTACACTTTGTCTCTAATCATCTTATTTATTTAAGGTGCCTGTCTATCACTTCTCAACTCCTGAGATGTTGTACAAAAGGCAAAATAACATTTAAAACATTACACGTGCAAAAATATTTACATGTTTTAATTAAATTTAAAAATCATCCTTTTTTCCACAGATACTGTTGGATTACAACTCCCACTGTCCCCATGGCCCATAATCAAGGAAAATGGGAGCTGCACTCCAACATTTGAGAAGATGAGGTTAGGAAAGGTTGTGAATAATATCCATTCTGGAGCCAGCTCTCCCAGAGATCAGAGATAAAGGTGATGCTCCTTGTGCTGAAGAGCAGATACTGAAAAGGAAGAAGCATGTGTCCTGATGAGTCCCTTATGTATGCAGAACCACTTTGGCCAGGGTGGGGGGCACCCACTGGACAGCCCTCTGTAGATGAGGCTGCTGTACCTCTGACCTTGTGGGCTCCTGGCCCCAAGGAATGTCGGGGTTTAATCAGCTGGAAAGCCAGTTTGGTTGTCTCTCTCCACATCTCCCCTGATGCCAGCTGGGGCATGCTGAGAGTCTGCTGTTAGGCTGGCTTTGCTCCTTCCTCTTCCTTGGACAGCTCTCCCTCCATTTCTCCCCACTATATAGGGGTGCTATGTGGCTGTGGCCTACATGCATCAGAACTGCATGAATCTCTGTGTGTGGAGTTACACACTAACAGTGCTATGCGATACTCATGTTCAATGGCAACATTGTGCGACATACACGTTGGTCTTACATATGTCACTCTGTAACCTTGAACTGAACATGAATGTTTCACATCTGACAAAGCATCCAACGGCTTAAGCAGGGGAATTCTTCCAACTGCCCTCGCCCTGGCCTCAGAGGGAGAGAAGAGGCAGTTTCTGCTGGACTTAATCCCCTCTCCCACTGCCATCCCCTTTCCTTATGTGTCCTGTCTTTACATTGTATGCCTGAAGGCAGGGAACAGTCTAATTACAAATTTGTAAGCTGTTCTGAGAGCATTTCTGAAGAGCAAGGTATAAATACAATAAACAAAGAAACAAATAACTCAGGCAAGCAAAAGCAACCAAGAGAGGTCTGTCCTAGTTCTTCCAAAATTAACATCTCATTCCTGCACTCCTTCAGATCCAGGCAGTTCAACTATATTGACTGCATTTCAAAGCACACAGCCATTACAGGACCATCAGGACCCCCAGCACAGCAGCTAAAAGAAGATGGGGCAGGGGCAGAGAACCATGGAGATACCACTGGGCCATAAAAGTGCTAGAAACACCATCTCAAAAGTTAAGCGCCAAAGCATCATGAATTGTACCAAATTTCCTTTTTTGCGGGAGGTGGGCTTCTTGGGCGCAAATTTTCTTAGCCAGTTTTTGCAAGTAAGAGTCTTTGTTGATTAAGCTGGCCATTCCTGATGAAGACACAAAACAAAACAAAACAAAAAAACACCCCTCTCCCCCGCTGCACAGAGGAGGATGTCCCAGCAGGAAAGCCAACGGGTTGACAAAGGCCTCGTCCGTCCTTTCCTAGAGAGAAGCCGGGTGGAAATCCACTTCGGGGGCTCCGTTTGACATTTCCATCCTGCGAGTAGAAATTAAACCTGACGAGAGAGAGAAAAACAAATGATGTGGGGAAGTAGTAACTGAGGCACTTAAGTGCGAAGGGAAGCGGGACCGCGTCGCCCGAAGGAAGCGGCTCCTGGCTGCGGTGCTGGGGCCTCCTTGCTCCGGGGAAGGCTACAGCCCGAACAGCCCCACTCGCGGGGCTCCCATCGCTCGCAGGAGGGAGGAAGACACGCGGGGGAACGGGACAAGAGCCCCCCCGTCGCACAGACACTGAGGGCAGGCGCGGCTGGCCCGGCCCGAGCAACGGTCTCCCGGCGAGGCTCCCAGGGCAGTGGGGACGGGAAGCGGGAAGCCAGAGGAAGAGCAGCCACGGGGTGAACTTACACCCAGAGCGGAGGAGGAAGGACCGCCCCTTCCGCTCGCGGCCTCAGCGCGACTTCTGGTATCAGGCGGCGGCGGAAGAGGAAGCGTCCGCTGCATCCGCTTCCGAGGGCGGGGCCTTCTCCAGCCCCGAGGGCCTTGGCGCTCGGCTTGCCCGTCTCCGGAAGCGGAAGCCGCGAATGCTTCCTCTTCCGCCGCCGGATCCGGCTCCATCCCGAGTGGGATGTGGCCCCCGTCAGCTCCCTCCGAGAAGAGCCTCCCTCCCCTCCCCCGAGGTTCCCCTTTTGGGGGTCTCCAACTTGCCCTCCTCCGGAGCAGAAGGAGATAGACCCCCCCCCGCCCACCATCCCAACAGGCGACCGGCTTTATCCAACTTTCCTCTTTTAGAAAACAGAGGCGCGGTTTTTAAAGCAAGCAAGCAAGCACTTCTGCCACGAAGAAAGGTCTGCAAGAAGAGTCAGCCTAGGCCTCCAAGTCAGTGGGCATCGGACCCTCCAACCAGGGTTACCTCCCCTTCCTAGGCGGGGACCGGGCCAGCTCCGCTCACCTTGCCCTCCTTTCAGGGGCCTGGAGGCTCAGCCCCGACCATCCTAGAGGGAGCCCCCACCCCCAGAAGAGGGCAGAGGAATGCCTGGCAGAGGAGGAGCCTCTTTTCCAGGACAGGAGCTCCAGTCCCCGCTTATGCAGCTGATCCAGAGCAGTAGCGTCCTCGCCCTGGTGTCACCCAGAGTGGCAAAGCCCGCAGAAGGGCACTTGGCCTCTCCTTTGCTGCCCTGGCTAGCCAGGAGGGCCCAAATTGTCACAACTCGGTGTGGGCTGTCCCCCTATGCCTCTCTAGTGATGCCATTGATCCAGAAGAGGAATACTGGAAGAAAAAACAAGCATACTCCAGCATGGCTGGTGCTGTGGGACTGCTTTGCCCACATTTGTCCATGCAGAGGACCACCAGAGCAACAGGGAAGACAGCTTGCCAGCTGCCAGCATTTTTTCTTGCCTGTCTCCCAAGCAAATGAAGCTTCTCCCTCCCCCAACCTCAACCTTTTTTTTATTTCTTTGTTAGAGCCAAGAAATATTTCTGCACCCCCAGCTGCTCTGAAGATGAAGAGCAGAGTGCCAAACCCAAAAAATGGAAAGGATAGTAAGTTTGCTTTAAAAATATTCATTGTGCCCATTCAATGTGCCTTTAAGAACCACCCAAATAAATTCAGCATGGAAAGACTTTGATGGCACAAATCTAGGAAGTGAGAAAATGGTCCTCCTCTTATTTAATTAGTAATTGCTAGTAGATTAGAAAGTGTAGAATCAGGAGAAGGCTCCTCCCCTCATACACAGCCCAACCACCATGAAGGAAACTAGGAGGTCTACCTAGGTAGGTAAGAAAATACAGAGTCTTGAGTGAATTAATAATCTTAACAGGTGCCAAAAAATAAAGTTTGGGGCACGAGGGGGGAACAGATGCCATTGGACTAGACCTCCCATCAGTCTTCCTTGGCTATGTTGATGTTGCAGTTCATCATTTGAAGAGGCACACATAATTCACACCTTCCCTTTTTAGAATGAAAAAAATCCTGTGCCTGACTGCAAAATTTCTATTTTGTTCCTTGGGGCTCTACATTGTCTTTATGCAAAAAACAGTAAGTGAGCTTCTAAAGCAAAGAAGCTTTGGCTGGACAGGAGATTGACTCAACACAGCGGCCCACCTGGCCGAAGAGAGGCGTACTCCCTTTCAGGCATGCTCTGTGGGGCCTGATCCGTGCCCATTCATGTGCGGGTGCGAAGGTGTGGAGCCCTGAGGGGCTGGAAGATTCTGTTCCATCATAGCAGCTGCTAGGGGCATGGAGAGGCTCTCTGGGGACGATGCACCTGTTTCCTGTCTCCAGTACGCTTCACACAGAGGGAGGTCGGTGGTATCAGACAGACTGTAGCTTTCAAAGCAAGACGCCCATTCAAGAGGAGAAAAGGTAGCAGGTGCCAGAGAGAAAAAAGGGACAGGAGGGAAAGGATAAGGAAAAAGGCAAGACAGAAGCAACAGTGTTAAGAAAATAGCAGCAGCAGCAGCAAGTATAGTTAGCACATCCCCTGAGCCATGCCCCAAGGCCCTCTTTCTAGGAAATGAAAACTTAGGAGGCCAAACCATTGTACTGCAGTGCCCAGCTAGCAGAGGTTATTGTTCAGAAGTGAGATAGTGAGACCTTTTTGTCTGCCTGAAGACTCAAGGAGAGCCAGTGGAGCCTCCAGGGGGGCAACGAGGTCATGCCCTTAAGTCCAGAGTCCAACCAGAAAGGCTCCAAGGTGGGGCTGGGGAATGGTGCAGAGGGAAAAGGGATCTGCATGGGGCTTCTAAATTCACACATCTTTACACTGCCTTCTGGATTCCTGATCAGCAACTGACTTTCCTGGAACTGGCAGAAGGGAGGGAAACCAACTTCTGATGCTTGTGGCTCATACTCCACACACCCTTTTGCCTCAGGGATGAATCCTGGGGAGCTGGGAGGTTTCCTCTGGCCCTAAGTATTCCAGCCTTTCTTCCTCAGCCATGCTAACTTTAGTATTTCTCAAGTCTTTGCAACCAAGAGAGTCAGGCAGCATCCACACTGCAGAAATAATCCCATTTGATACATTACAGTGGTGTCAAACTGGATTATTTCTGCTGTGTGGATGCAGCCTCTGAGATGGAACAAAGTATTTCTGTTGGCAGGTGCAAGGAAGAGGGCACTTGTCAATACAATATCCAGAGAGCCACACATTGCCCAGTTCCACCACTGATGAATGTGCCCACAAATCTGCTGACATGCACTGTTCTTAAGCAAAAATACCTCCTGTGATCTTCTCTTGGCTGCTCCCCCACTCCCTGCCCTGCAGGAACCCTGCTCTGAAGCAGAAGAGGTGCAAAGGGAGGCAAACAGTGCTGGGGAAAGAAGGAGCAAGCTTTGCATGGAGAGAGGGGAGAATAGGGCACCTGAACAGCCATGGCTTGTGCTTGGAAATATAGAAAAGCAGCCCAAGAGGTTGGGGGGCGGGGGGCGGGGTCCACTGCTCTGATTTACAATCAAACTTGTAGAGGTTTTTATGGGAGAAGAGGTTTAATATAGAAAAGCATGACCATATATTTAAGGTTTTTTAAAAGCACCTAACATTATGATCCTTTAAACCCATTCTCCAGAGGAAACAATGTTTAAAAGAGAAGATTTATCACATTGTACAAATGCCAGATAAGAGGATCTGGAGTCAGAATTTCCCAGTCTCTAGGCAGAGCTCTGCCTTCTTGGGCTGGATGAAACAGCCCCATGTAGCATCTTCTACTATGATTGGCCTGCATAAAGCTGCCCTGAAGTGGTCAGGACTGGTGTCCAGAGCCATCTGGCCTTCCTTCTCACTCCTTCCCCACCTTATCATACTCCAAAGGGCAGAGCTTCCATGCTGGAGAATATTTGCCCTGGACATGGTTTACAGCAGTCTCAAACCGTTCCAGAAGGGCAGATTACCGGGGGGAGGAGGGTCCTGCCCTTTTTAAAGACACTCCACTCCCTGTTGTTCAATGGCAGGGAAGTTTAGAACTGCAAAACAGCTTACAGGTAATTAACATGTAGGTGGTGAGGGGGAACAACAAAAACACAAGAGGCAGACCCCCACTGCTGGGTATGCAGAACTCTTTTTATAAAGTCTTAAACAATGCAAGGGTTTGGAGAACGCAGGGCCTCAGAAACAGCACTGGGGGCCTGATGCATCCCCAAGATGCCACTTGGCCCACTCCCATTCTAAAGCCTCACACCATTAAAACTTTTTTTTTTTTAAAAAAAAAGACAAATGCAACATGACTGTCAATCTGCAAAAAAACAAGGTCACATGTTTACATTCACAGACCAGCAATTTTCTTTGGTACAACTGGAAGAAACCCATCCATGAAAAATACCCAACCCAGCAGACTCTAAGAGCTGCAATCCTACAAATTACTCCTAGGAGAAACCACATTAATGTGAGCAGCACAGGGCTGCCATTTGACAGTAAGAGATATGCTGTATCAGCACCAAGGCAGCCGGGGTGGGTGGGTGGGCGGGGTGTGTGTCACAACTTAATAGCATCCAGCCAGAGGCCTTAGAGGCAGCAGTGCCTACCCTAGAAGGCTCCCACCAACAAGTATGTCCAGTCATCCTGTAGTTCAAAGATGTAACTTTTCTCAAGCCCTGAATCAGATGACCTCTAATCACCCATGCTATCATAACCCATTAAGGAGCAGAGGAGACTCAGAAGATCATTTTTGATTTGGTAATGAGAGAATTGGCATGGTGAGAAATGTCAGCGTGGTGTTGTGGTCTGAGTGGTAGACTAATATTTCAAGAGACCTTGGTTCAAATCCCCACGCAGCCATAAAACCCTACTTGGAGAGACCTGGGTCAAATCAAACTTTCTCAACCTAAGAGGAAGGCAGACCGCAAATAAATCTTGTCAAGAAAAGTCTGGGATAGGGTCACCATAAGTCAGAAATAACTTGAAGGCAAGCAACACCAATGAAAGAATCAAGACTTCACTGTTCCACCTATCATCATGGGAGAAAATGCTGTCTTACCCAATGTGATGGGTTTAAAGGACTTTTGGCATCTCTGAGAATAGTTTCCTCTCAGCTATCCTTGTTGTTGGGTTTTGTTTGTTTTGGTGTTCTAATAAGCTTATCATGGCAAACAGGCCCTGTGACAACCTTGCCCTTCAAGGGATTTGCTCAGACCTGTCTCCAGGCTTCAGATTCCAAAAAGTCAAAATATGAAGGAGGACTTCTTCTCATCAGCCCTGGATCCGACTGGCAGTAAACTCACTGGAAAATCCAGGGTTCTAGGAACATGTACGTTTTTTTGAACTTATAAGGATTCAGAATGGCAGAATAAGACCAAATGACAAAGCTCCTTCAAAACCAGTTGTGAGTGGAGGGTCAGTATTGCCTACCCCCAGGACATTTAGGGCCTTTGCAGACTGCTAGAAATAGTGCAAATTGAGTCCACTTTAACTGCCCTGGCTCAGTGCTAGGAAATCATGGGAATTGTATTTTTTTCTGAGACATTGAGCCTTCTCTGTCAGAGAGCTCTGGTGGCACATAAACTACAGTTCCCATGATTCCCTAGCACAGTCAGGGCAGTTAAAGTAGACTCAATTTGCACAATTTCTAGCAGTCTGCAAAGGCCCCTAGACATCCAGATCCAAGGCAGCTCATAATACCCCCATTCTAATTAGGACCCAAAGACTTTACAATCTATTGTGGAGAAGGAAACCTCTAGATTTCTCTTGTGGTTCACTGAATGTCTTCTGCCCTTATTTCTACTCAACAAGATTAGCAATCAGGAGCCATTTTAAGCCTGGGGTGGTCTTGTAGCTGTTTTTTAGCCCTGGAATGATAAGGATGCAACAGGAGGCCTAGTTTGCAAGCTGGCAAATTTTGCATGACACAAGACCTGAGGTTTGACAAGTGGCAGTCAAAACTCCACCAGAAACATATGAAACCACCTTGTAACCAGCCAGAGCAATGGTTCATCTTTGTCAGCCTGCAGCAAAATTTACATTCAATAGGCTAGTTCAGTCTCTCCTGCCCAGATGCCTTCTAGATGTGTTTAGACAGCAATTCACATTCTAGGATTATGAGAAACTTGCCATCACATCTGGGTGGCACCATCTTGGGCATGATACCTATTAGAATCTGAAAGTTACCATTTGTGGAAGTGGGATGCAGGGCCAACCTTCTGGTGCAGCTTGGGGGACTCACTCTAGCCCACCCCATCTATTACAGAGCAAACTCTGTTGCATAATGTGGCCAGTTCCCAAAATACATTGCAACTGCCCCCCAAAAATGTTGGGGTTGGGATTTTTGGGGCCAGGACAAGAGCTGCTTTTCAGAGTCTGTCCAAGAGAGCAAAGAGTGATTGCTACCAAACAGTCCATGGCTTTACTTGTACCTGGAAGAGTAATACTCTTCTTCCAGCTCATAGAGGTCAATGGAGAGCTCATCGCGCAGTGCTATTAACTTCTTGTCACATTCTTCCTGCAATCCACGCAACTGCTGGTTGCGCTGGTTGATGGCTTCATTGACAGAAGGAAAATCATTGAGGATTAGGAATTGCTTCAGGTCAGAGACCAGCTTCATGAGAGATTCACCAGCCCGGACCTGTGGGGAGGGAAACATTCATATACTTCAATTTGGTCCGGAAACCATAAACTTCAATTAGTACAGAACATGGCAGCCAGGTTGGTCTTGGGGACATCAAGGAGAGACCATATAACACCTGTCTTAAAGGCACTCCACTGGCTGTCTATTAGTTTCTGGGCTCAGTACAAGGTGTTGGTTATTACCTTTAAAGCCCTAAATGGCTTGGATCCGTCCTACCTTCAGGATCGCCTCCCATATAATCCACCCCACGCACTCCGATCCTCTGGGAGGAATTTGCTACAGCCTACAAGGCTGTCTGCTACCTCCCAGAGGGCCTTCTCGGCAACCACTCCCAGATTATGGAACAGCCTACCGGATGAGATTCATCATATTAATACCCTGAGTAGCTTCAAGAAAGCTGTTAAGATGGATCTCTTCCAGCAGGCCTTTCCCGACTAGATTTCCCGACCTTAAGAGTTGTTCCCTTAAGAATTGTTGCTTCCGCCTACTCTCTACTACAGGCCAGGGTTATTGTCTCTTTTACTGGTTTTTATTTTATGTAAGTTTTAAATATGATATTGTTTAATACTTTTTTAAGGGTGGGTGGGTTTTTTGGGTTATCTGGGGTGGGACTGGGATTGTATTTTATGGAAATGTTAATGTTGTAAGCCGCCCCGATTGCTCTGCAGAGAGGTGGGATATTATTATTATTATTAATATTATTATTAATAGTAGTAGTAGTATTTTATGCCCCTAGGTCAGCCTGAAAAATTAAGGTACAGAAGAACAGGATAAAAAAGCAAAAACATTCATGAGCCCTTCAGAGCAAAGGCCTGCACGTTTTGAGCTTGCATTAATCTGGGAAGCACTATGGCGCACAGCCAAGTACAGAAAACTCTTTGAATCTGTGGGGCTTACATAAGTGTTGAGTGATCATCCAGCAGTTGGTTCAATGGGTCTGCTCCCAGAAGGACTTGCCATTGCATTCAGGCCCAAGTGTACAGATGACACCAGCTAAATCTTCTTTAACCCTGCAGCGCTCAACCTGTGGCTGGAGAATTATGGAATTATCTCTCCTCTTTCTACCAACAGGCAAAGGAAGACCTTTGGCTCATAAATCATTTGGCAGAAGGCACTCTTAATGGAACTGTACTTTTACCATTTTTAATGTTTTAAAAGTGTTTTAAACTGCTTTAGTGTTGCTGTATTAAATAAAATTGTTTGTTTAAGCCTTTTCTAAAAACCATCATATAACAGGGTTTTTAAAAAAGCTATACCTCATTTTAGTTGGAAATAAGCCACCTTGGGTCTTATGAAAGGAGAAAGGCGAGATATAAATTGAACAATTTTAAAAATAATTTGATTTTCTGGATATTTTGGACTTCAGTTCCCAGCCAGGATATCCCACAGGCATATATTTTGGGAGCTGCAGTCCAAAACATCTGGAGGAACAAAGGCTAAGAATCACAGCTTTAATGCACTATGGCATTTGCTGGCACAAATGTTGGAAATGCTCCTGGGGATTGCTAAGTCAGTGAATGGGAAAAACGATTGCCATTCACCACTTGATCCTGGAAGAGCCTGCCAACCTGGTGTTTACCACAGACCTCACTGGAAGAGGCTAGGTTCTCTGTGCAGCAGCAGCCAAGCCTGGGGGAGGAGTCAAGAGGAGATGCTGCAGTGTTCTATCTGGACTCCACACCCCTGACCATATGTCCTATCCGTTTTCTGGGTTTGTGTGTGTATACCTGAAGCTGGGTAGCTGAAACAGAACAGGGATTCTATTGGTTTGTGGCTCAACTAGCTATCCCGCTCCTGAGCTAGTTGGGGTGGTGTCACAATTGGTTTTGGAGTGCCATCAGCTTTTAATGATGGGGGCCTTCACAAGTCATGCTCAGAGTGGCTCAGGACTTCATGCCCTCCATGGCACTCATGGATCTATCCCAAGTGGTATCTAGCTCTACTCATGCTGCTGGGCACACTCTGGGCCTTGTTTTCTGTGCCTGGTGGGGCAATGGAGGAACTGCCTGTAGGTGTGTTGCAATAGACAGATCACTACCTGGTGGAGTTTAGACTTGCTAGGACTCAGAACCCCCACAGGGGTGGGGGATCCATTAAGATAGTCTACCTTAGAAAGCTTATGGATTGGGATGGATTCCTGATGGCTCTTGCATAATTTCCCGATGCTCTAACGCAGGGGTCAGCAACCTATAGCCCACCAAGGCCTGCCAGCCGGCCGCTGCAGCAACGACTCGCTTGCACATGTGCAGTCCTCCTGCGCATGCGCGAACAAACTGTGGCCGCCATTTTAAAAAACAAAATGGCGGCTGCGACTCGTTCGCACATGCGCCGAATACTGCGCATGCGCAAACGAGTCACAGCCACTATTTTGTTTTCCAAAATGGCGGCAGTGGCTCGCTCGCGCATGCTCAGTACTCCATTCCCCCCCCCCGGCCCGGTGGAAGACCCCAGGATCGGCCCCAGGTGAATAAATCTTGCTGACCCCTGCTCTAACAGGTCCAATTACTCCAGAGCAACCTTCTCATGAAATGAGAAAAAAACAGCCCCCTGGTTTTCCAGGGAGTGGTGGCACTGAAGTGTGAGAGAGAGCAACTGGAATGACATGTAGAAAATTCAAAGCACGCCTAATCAAACATAAGCTACAGCCTTTCTGAGGACCGACCCAGGCAATACAGGCAGCCAAAACATTTTTTTTCTCTGCCACCACACCACTGAGCCTGCAAAAAGCCAGCTGCTTTGAGTGGTCAGAGACCTTTTACACATCAGCCCATGAGATAAGATTCTAGACTACACAAAAGCTCACTGTGAAAAATTTGCCTGGCAATTTCCAGATAAAACTGATTGACTCCACTCTGACTTGGATGCTATCCTGCAGATCCATAAGCCCTGCTTGTCCAGTGATAATGACTATCTTTCAATTTGTATAGCCTGAAAATGTGGTCAGGATTCTTTGAGAGTTGAGCCACCACATGTATGTTAAATCCTTGCTCCTCCAAGCTTATAATAAAAGTAAATGGGGGATTGGCTGATTAGGTAGAAGGGAGTGATCAGTGCCTTGCTAAAATGAGCAAAGTTCCAATATGCCTAAAAGAGACAGCTTTAAAACTGCTGCTAAAAAGCCCTCCCTGTACTGCACAACTATCAGCCAGTTTTCAACATTCCATTTTTTTATATCATTGTTATCATTATTATTGCAAAGTACTGGATGAGGCAAATTATCTAGATTCATGTCAATTTGGTTTCCGGCCTGGCTATGAGAGGGAGACAGTCTTGGTCACCTTGGTGAATGACCTACACAGGGAACTGGACAAGGGAAGTGTGTCCCTGTTGGTTCTGCTGGACTAGGCCACCTTGCTGGGACTTTGAGAAACAGTTTTAGAGTGACTTTGTTCCATCGTGGAGAAGCAAACCCAAAATGTGATGTTGGGTACTCTGGTTCAAACCTTTGGCCATTGGCCTGTACAGTCCCCCATCCTGTTTAACACATACATGAAACTGCTGGGTGAGTTTGTCTGGAGTTTTGAGATCTGGTGCCATCAGTATATGATGACACTCGGCTCTCTTACTCCTTTCCATCTCAATCTACAGAAGCAGTTTTGGTTCTAAATTGGTGCTTGTCGCCAGGGCCGAACTGGATGAGGTTGGACAAACTGAAACTTAATCCAGACAAGGGGGTTCCTGAACCTGGAATCTGAAGTCTTAACAGTGGCCAGGGATGCCTTTGCACAGTAATGCTCATGCGGGGGCTGCATGTGTCCCCCGAGAGCTCAGACCTGGCCGCAGTGGCACTTGCCTTGGTTACACTGTCTCTGGATCATGGCAATAGGTTCAGTGTGGAGTTGCCTCTGAAGACTTTTCTGCTGCTCCAGTGAGTAGGACACAGAGCAATGGATTCACACTGCAGGAAAAGAGAATCCACTTAAACTTCCTAATGGCAAGACCTGTTAGGCAGTGGAAAGCCACTGCTGCCTCAGGGAGTCATGGAGTCTCCTTTTCATGAGGGTGTGAAGTAGAGGCCGGATGGCCGTCTGCTTTGATTGCGCCTTCTTCCTGCATGGCAGAAGTGGGCTGGGCTGGATGGCCTCTGGGGGCCCCTTTCACCTCTAGGATTCTACCAGGGCCAGAAACTGATGCCGGGAAACAGATGCGGAGCTAGCGAGTACAGCAGCCTCAACACTCACGATGTTGGCAGCTCTGACGTGCATCTCGTAGTTGTCCTGCTCGCCCTGCGTTGCTCGAGACACCTGGGTTTCTTCTTCAATCTGCGGGAAGGAGAGCAAAACGAGGGGAGGCCGGACGTGAACTTACGTACCTCCATGGAGAACGCAGGGGCCAACCCAGGGCTCCGGGGCCAAGAGCTCCTCGCTCGGCTCCCCTTTCAAGCGCCAAAGGCCCACAACCGCCCGCCCCTAAAGAGAAGAGAGGGGACCCACCTTGGCCGTCTTGACGATCTCGGCGAAGTTGTCCATGAGGGACTTGACGTCGTCCTTAAGGCGCTTGTTGTAGGACTGAAGGAGGGCCTCCTTGCTCTGAGGGAGGACGCGCGGACCCGACATTGCTGCCCGCGACGCTGCCGCGGCCGACTGCCACCCACAGCCCCACCACCACCCTCTTCCTCCTCCTCCCATTGGCCGTCCGGGTTATGCCCGCCCCCA
>CM034713.1:477425-488336 GCA_020142125.1 Phrynosoma platyrhinos
GTTGCAACCCAATTCTTGGTTTTGGGGCTGCTACCATGAGCAACTCCATCTTGTCCGGATTCAGTTTCAACTGTCAGTAAGTCCAAACTCTCCTGAAATCATGAAGACAACCAACTTCCATTTTCCCAGGCTAAAAACAAACAAGTGACTCAAGGAAATAAAACAAGCCAAACCTGGAAGAGGACACATGAAGGACTTCACTTGCTTTCTCCTGCCCTCAGCATGAGTGGTTCAGCAATCTGAAAACCAAACCATCTTCTAGTCCAAATTGCCCATCATGCTCCCTTTTCCTTCCCTCACCTGTCCTTTCAGCCTCATCTCCGGCTTCAGTTTCTTTCTGGAGACAAACCCTCTATTGACAAGTATCGTGATTCTGGGAAGGAAAATGAAAGGAAGACACAATCTTTAATCTTAAAAATGAAACTCCCTGAATCCTTGGGTAGCCTTGGGAATCCTTAGCATGCCTATTCAGACTGGTCTAACTCTCAGCTAAATTTCTGTGGGATTGCACCAGGAATATATCTTCCTGCCAGATAGTTCCTGGCCTTTTCACCCATTTGACTGAATTACCGTGTGCATAATATACCAACCTCTTTCATACTGGTTCCCCATGCCCTCCAACAACCCCACACATATACATCTCTCCAACACCCCCCTTTGAGATACCCAGAGGGAAAGGATAGGAGAACGAAGCAAGTTTCTATTCTTCATGCTTTATGGAGGGGAAAAACCTTAAAACCATAGCTGGTATCCATTAAAAGGGTTTCTAAGGGCACAGCCCTATACATGAGTGCTTCTCATGCTATCTGGTGTGTCTTTTTTTTCTCACAGTGTGGCAGAGACTAGTGCCATGGTTGTGTCCATTGGATACAACTGTTTCTTTCTTTCCTGGAAACTTACCTGGGACTGGCACCAGTCCAGCAATCATCACTTTGAGTAGCACTACTACATGTGACCCAGAGGTAAATCCCAATGAGTTTACTGGGGCTTTCTCCCTGGCATGTGACCACAGAACTGCAGCCTAGACTTCTAGTTGGTATCATACCCACCCAAGGTCTGTACAATAAAAGGGTGTGATGACGTTGGCACCACTCTCTGGATTGGACATTAGCTGGCCCGCATCTCTTTTTTCTTTCTCTGGATCTACAAGTGAACGGGGAAGGATATACAACTCCTTGGAATGGTCAAAATACCCTCGGACCTTGACTGGTCTGTACTCCAAGTCCTTCACCTCCAGAGGCCTGCAGAAGGGAAAACAGGATTGAACCTGACGGATGTACTGCAACTAGAGGGTCAAAAGGCGCAAAGTAAGGAGGAGCCGGATACCAAGTATTTTGTGCATGGTACAAGAGGGGAGGGCTCCTAACTCCTAGTCATCATGACAAATGAAACTCCAGTTGACGAGGCTCCATCCAGTTTGCATCCAAAATACCTCACTCCTGAATGAGAAAAGCTAAATTCCACAAGTTGCACTTAGAACTTTTCCAATATATTGTTGAAATAAGTGACCAGTAGATTCATCATTAATCCACTAATTTATTTATACCCTGACTTTTCCTCAAGACTGGGATCATCATCAAATGTTTCTTCAACAAGCCGTTTTTAGTCTCAGATGCCATCAAAAACCCCATGGCTTCTCATTGAGGTTTACAAATAGCTAATCAACGTTGCTAATTTCTTTGTGAGAACAGCTTCAAACCAAAGAAAAAGCTAGAACTGAGCAGAACATCCTCAGTCTTAATTTTTGTACAGCAACATAAATTGAACAAAGGATGCTTAGCTTGTCATTTTCTCTCCATACCAAGAAGGGCTTCAATTGTGTAATTTCTGCAATGAATAAAGGAGAGCCACTTGGTGTCACTTTTAAAGTGACGCAACAGGATAAGGGCAAGAAAGCTTTGAGACTGGAGATGTTTTGGCCCACAGTTACCTGTGCTGGCTTCATAAGTCCCAATTCCCTGGCAAGCTCAAGGGGTATAATATCTTAATGGTCATATGATGTAATGTAATTCATGTATGATGTCTTACATGCAATGCAATGTGAAGCAGCTCAGCAAACAGACATTAACATGTCTATGTTTCTCCCTCAGGGGAGGGTATATGTTTGTATATCTGTTACTGTCTATAATAGCCTAAAAAGTGCTTGCTCATTCTCCCATATAAATATCCTGAGATTCCAATACTTAAGAATGTTTAAATGCAGCATTTAACCTCTGTGCCACCAGGGCTCCTGCTGACCAGAAATGGGATTCCAGACAGAATCCAGATTAGCTGACAAATGGTAAGAACCCTTGATTCCCCCATTTTAAGAGATAGGGCTGGGGAACCCGACCTGTTTCAGGATTCTTCTCCTCCTCCTCCCCCCAACTGAGCATCACCAAGCCCTCTCCCTCTCTGTTCATCAACTGGTCAGAAGTCAGCTGTGGCTACTCACTCTGCAGGCAGTGGAACTGGTTCCGTCAAAACTCGTGCTTCCAAGTCAGCAATCAGCTTCAACTTCCACTTCCTCCGCTGAATCTGACACATTGATGAGTGTCATTAGAGGGCTTTGTGGAACTACACTGGACACACCTTTGCCCAGGAGCAAAGCTCAAAAAGACATGTCACCCCACCCCAGGTGTGCCGAATTAACTTTCCCCAGCAGCCGCTGCACAGATCATTATGAAAGTATTTGCATATTCAAAGCTCTCTAATCTCTTTCTTAAAACAAAGAGTGTAGCATGCATGTCTGGAGATAAAATACTGTTTTTACTTATGTAAATTTCTTGTGGGTTTTCATATATGTGCGCAAGCATGCCTTCAAGCCACCTGTTAATTTATGGTGACCCCATGAATATCATAAGGTTTTCATAGACAAGGAATACTCAAAGGTAGTTCTGCAGGTCCTTTCTCTGAAAAATAGCCTACAGCACCAGGCCTTCATTGGTGGTCTCCCATTCAAGTACTATCCAGGGCTGACCCTGCTTATTTTCTAAGATCAGATGGGATCTGGAGCCTTTAAGGTACTGCCTTTCCAAATTTCATATGCACTGATTTTATTTATTAGTTACATTGCTCCATGGTCCCCTTGTCTTAATTTTTATTCTTACAATTGCCCTGATATTTATTTGTTTATTTATTTATATATATCTCTGGAGTGAGGTGAGGAAAAACAGCTTAAAATACAGCCAGAAGCAGAAACATAACTTAGTTAAAAACACAAACACCACTTAAAATATATAAGCAGCTAAATAACACAGCATCAGTTTTGAAAACATACATATTTAAGCAATTCATAATTTAAAACTTATAATTTAAAAACCATCTGGATAGGCCACTGGAAGATATTGGTCTTTAATGTTGTTTTAAACTCAGACTGCATGCATCTGAGGAAGTAGACCAAGGGGGGGATGTAGACAGGCTGGCCCAGAAAAGAGTGGCTGGTCTAGTCCCATGTGGCTCTTTAGCGCTCCTTCTGGTGCAGCATGTTAAGACGCTGCGCCGGAAGGATGTCCTGATGCTGTGCGCCATGCATAACGGTGCGCAGCGTTACGACATCCTCGGTGTGGGGTTGGGGCGCCCGTCGTGCGGCATCTTTCCCCATCCCTGCCTCTTTGGGCTGGCCTGTAGAGGCCCCAAGTCTCCAAAAGTTTATGTCAAAAATTATTTCACTCAATATCAAAGGCACTGCAAGATCCCTTTATTACTTAAACTCAGGGCCAATGCACACAGCCCGTAAGAGGCAGCTCTGGGCCGCCCCTGGGAGCAGTGGATCGGGGCCACGGCAACCACACATCACAGCCCCGATCCTTCTTCTTCCTGCTCCCCAAAGAGTGGGAAAATTGCTCTCCTTTTGAGGGCAGCAAAAGGCCGCCCTTAGAGCCGCCACGGCTCTTTTATGCCCCTTTGGTGCAGCATGTACACGCTGTGCCAAGAGGAAGCCCTGACACTGCGTGCCATGCGGACGGGCGCACAGCGTCGGGGTGACATCAGGACGGCTGGCATGTGGTCGCCCCGCCCCAAGTCCACCCCCAGGCCAGCCTAAAGTGCCAGTTTGCATCCCCCCTCAGACAGCATATCATTATTGAATCTCTTTTGGCAGATCATTCCACAATTTGGGTGCCGCTGACATAAATGTTCTCTGGTTAACACTTGCTGGTCTAGTCCTGACTGACTGGAATAAATGTCACACAGAGGACCCATGTACAGGGTGGATTGTACTGGAAGAGGCAATTCTGTAGGTAACCTAAACCCAAACATTAAAGCCTGTAGAGCTTTAAAGGTTAACAACCAACACTCTGTACTTTGCCTGGAAACTAATTGGCAGCCAGCAGAGTGGTGTTCATATAAGTGTAATATGATCACTTCTAAATACATTAGTAACCAATCTGGCTGTTATATTTTACACTAATACAAGTTTCCAAAATTGATACAGAAATAGCTCAATGTACAGAGCATTGCAGAAGTCTAGCCTTGAGGTTATCAGTGTTCTCTATCATCTTTAGGTCCTCCAGGTCTAGGAAGGGGAGCAGCTGGTGTATCAAGTCAGATAGGATAGGTTAGCATCAGATACACATACTGATCCAGTGTCATCATCAAATGAGCTTTGTGATAGTTATGAGGACTTGAAGCTTTGTTTCTCAAGTCACAGTCTATACTTTAATCCAGGACTGCTGGTGTAGTTGGACTGCAACTCCCAGAATTCCTTGCCAGAGGGCTATGCTGGCTGGGACTGCTGGGAGTTGGAGTCCAGTAGTATCTGGTAGACCACAATTCCCAGCTGGGTTTTAACCACTATGCTACAAGGGCTCATAAACCTATCCAAATAAAGGCTGCTCCAACAGAATATGAGTCAAATGTTCTACCATTCCATAAATAAAGGTTTTGCTTCCTACTTCTTAAGAATATGAATTATTAAATTGAAACCACCATATTTTATCTATGGCCTCTGTCTCATGCCTTCCTCCAAGCAGCTCGTTGTAAGATGTATGGTGTTGACTTATTTTGTCCTTTACATAGACCATGTAAGGCTGAACAAGGCAACCTCCTTGCTCAGAATTTAACAGAGATGTAAATTCTGAACTTAAGAAACGTCTGACAAGGAAAATAAATGCCCTTAAAATAGCTTTGGAGCACCAGCTGACTGGTAAAATATTGATCAAATATTCTGAGAATGTCACTATGAAGATGGCAGTTTCATTTTTAAAAGCTTTGTTCTTTAAGTGTTATTTGTCAGTGAGGACAATTTCTTTCCTTCCCAGCAACACTCAGGGCCCTTGAATTCTTCATAGGCCTTTACCTGCCAAGTGCCGAGGCAGAATGTGGCCGTGGGGATAAGCAAGAGGCCCCACTTGAGCACGGCATCTTCTCCAGATCTGGCAGCAGGAGAACCAGCTGTGGCAGCCCTAGATGACCAAGACCTCCAGCAAGACTCTGAGAAAAATGGCAGAAACAAGACCATGATTGGGATCCACTGGAGGCTGGAGAAGCTCTGATTACCTCTGTGTGAGCATCAAGCTAATTAGCACCCAGCAGGAAAATTTTGTTTCCACAGGGAGTTCTGTTAAAAGGAGCGGGACTCACGTGGCCCTCCAGACTAGTCAGCAGAGTCAACAGCGAGGAAGGCTCTGAGTGGCAGTCCAACAATGGTCCAAAACACACTGCAGAAATCATCGTTTGAGACCGCTTTAACTGCCCTGGCTCAGTGCTAGGAAATCCTGGGAATTGTTTATTATGGCACCACAGCACTCTGACAGAGAAGGCGAAATTTCTCACAAAAATACATTTCCCAAAATTCCCTAGCACTGAGCCAGGGCACTTAAAGCGGTCTCAAACTGGATTATGCCTGCCGTGTGTTTGGGACCAACCTCCCTGTTCCGACACAACCACAGCCACAAAAGGCCCCGCTCAATCCTACGGCCTAATTTCAGGAGCCATGGAGGCGACTGCCCCAGTCACCGTGAGCCTTAATGCTGAAGGTGGCCCAAACCCCAAGTTCCCTCCCCTGCCCCCCCAACGCTTTGGCCCCGGCAGCAGCAGATGCTGGAGGGGGCTGGAGGCAGCGAAGGGCCACGAGGGCCCCTGACAGGAACCGACGCGAGGCCTGGCCTGGCTTGACATGATGGGAGCTGCTATCCAGCACCAGCCTTTGGACCCCGAAGCCCCTTTCCTCCAGGCTTTACGGTCGCCCACCTGCCGCCCCCAACCGCCGGAAGACGCCCCTCCTCAAGCCGGCGTCGCCCAGCAACCGCCACCACCCGGCCGCCATCGCCTCCAGGCCGACCTCTTCCGGGCCGCGCGCCGACGGCTTCCGCCAGTGACGTCACGAACGCAAGGCCAAGCGCAGGACCGGAAGTCCTCCGCCGCGGACCCCCTGGTTCCACCGGGGAAGGAGAGGGCCCGGGCGCCCGGAAGTCCCGCCCCTCGAGCGTCCCCTCCGTTTTCCCGATTGGCTGGCCCCGCCCACCAGCCCGGCCAAGGCGGCTTCGGCGGCCATGGGCGAAGCGGGCAGTGAGTTGGCGGCGGCGGCTGAAGATGCTGAGGAGCTGCGTCGGTTCCTGGAGCAGCACCGGGCCTTGCGCGTCCTCCCGCCGGGCACGAGGGTGAGGCGGGCAGGAGGTGGGCCTGGGCTTCTTCCCGCGGGAAAAGAGGAGAAGGAGGCCGAGGCCGAGGCCGAGACGGGGGATGCTGGCGGCGGCGGCGGCGGCGCCCTTCCCTCCCTCCGAGCGCTGACCCCCCCCGACCCCGGTTCCCGCCTCAGGTGCGCTGCGAGCTGACCGGCCACGAGCTTCCCTGCCGGCTCCCGGCGCTCCGGGCCTACACGGAGGGCAAGAAGTACCGGCGCCTGATCGCGAAGGGGCTGCCAGGCCAAGGAGGAGGAGAAGACGGAGGAGGAGGAGGAGGAGAAGGCGAGGGCGGCCTCTTCGGGCCCCACCTCGTCCCCAGCGCAAGCAACCCGTAGGTCCCGCCGGCCGAGAGGGAGGGAAGGCGAGTGATCAGTGGTTCCGGGGCCTCGCTGGAGGAGCGGCGAGCCGGGGGACTTGGTTGGGCCGGCCGCCTCTTTCCCCGCTTTCTCTCTTTTCCTTCCTTCAGGCGGCAGCTGTTCTGCAGGCTGACCCTCCGACACATCAACCGGATCCCGGCGCACGTCCTCCGCCACGTCCAGGGGCGCCGCTTCCAGAAGGCCCTCCGCAGCTGTGCGTCCCTCGGGGAGTGAGGAGGGAGGGAGGGAGGGAGAGTCCCAGGCAGCCTCCGTCTGCGGCGAGGGGAGCGAAGCCCCTTGTCCCAGGCCTTGCGCCCTCTCCCCGTCGCCGTTCCCTCCCCGGGACAGGGGTGGAGGCAGTCGGCCCCAGGCCTCTCCCTGTGGCTGCAGGACGGGGTGGGAAAGCTTGAGGGGGCAGAGGAGGCCTGAAGCCCTTTCCTGAGCCCGGCCTAAGCATGATTCTTTCTCCCTTCGTCGCAGATGAGGAGTGCCAGAGGGAGGGCGTGGAGTACGTCCCCTCTTGCTGCCGCCGCCAAAAGCAGCCTCCACAGAAGAAGAAGAAGAAGGCCCTGTCCAAGGGGGTCCGGTCTCCTCCTCCTCGTTGTCGGAAAGGAGGCTTCTGGGAGCCTCCGTCCAGCGATGACAGTGGAAGCAGCGACACAGAGGACAGCATGAGTGACTTGTACCCACGTGAGTCAGCAGGAATGGGAAGAAGACAGATGGTCCCCTCGCCGCTTTGGTGGCTGTCAGGGGTTCAGAGAGAGGGCTTATTCCCAGTAGTGTCATTCGTGGGGTGCGGGCTGCACCGGGTGACACCCCAGAAGGGGGAGTGACACCAGGTTGGCCCCCTGGCTCCCATGGGCTACTGAGCCCAGTATGAGGGCATTTTTGGTCTCCCGGGGGCGGCACAGGGGCTTTTCAGGCCTCCTGGGGACAGCATGGGGGGCTCCTTGGTGCCCCCCCAAAGTCCCTCACACATACCAGGTGTCACCAGGTGGTGGAATGCCACTGCTTATTCGCTGCCAGGTGCTGCTACCTCCAGGGATTAAAACCAGGGCTTTTTGTAGGCAAAGCAGAGAGGTAGCATGGCGCTTCTGGCCTTTGCCGTGAGCAGTCAGGCCTCCATAGGTTACAGCCCTGTGTCATCCTCAGACACTGTTGAGCTCCTGCCTTCCTCCTTCCTTGGCAGCCAGGTCTGTCAATCTTGAAGGCTTCCAGCAAGTAGCTAACCAAGGCTGAAGGAGATTCCTGTTGCTGCTGTCCAGGGAGGTAGGGGCAGCTCTGTCTCCAAGGGTTAGGCCAAACTTTCATTTTGCCTTTTTCTTCTTCTAGCTGAACTTTTCCAAGAAAAAAGTCCGGTGGACAAAGAAAGCAACCATGATTTTGCCACAGACAGTGACGAAGAGGTTGCAAAGCCAACAGCCCAGAATGGTTGTGAGGGCGGCAGCAAGGCAGCAGACATGGACCCACAAATGGGCACCAAAAGAGGGAAGGTGAGGCGAAAGGTCCAAGTGAATGGGTAGGAATCAATGTCCCCCACTTAGAATCAGGAATTGTGACCATGAGGGTGTGACATACCTTTGAAAGGTAGTTTTAGTTTCTCTTTGTAAATTTCTACATTACTCTGATTATTCGGGATTTCTTTTGTTCTTCCAGAAGCAAGATGGAGGTCTCAAGAAGAGGTTCAAAAGTAGGAACAAAAGACCCAAAAGATTTGGGAAAGCTTTTGGTGGAAAGTAGATGTTCTTTATGTGACAGACTCCAGTTAACTGCACATAACAAGGAGGCAGCTGATGAAGACTGGCATTGAGATGTTTTGTTGCCTTTGACTGGGATCCTGGTTTTCATTGGAAATCCAGAATGTATGGTTGTATTTCATTTGTTTAAATTATGTTGACTTTGAGTGGGATCCTAATTTTGATTGGTAATCCAGAATGTATGGTTGTGTTTAATTTGTGTGAATTATATTGGTTTTGAGACTTTAGCTTTCTCTTGGTTGCTTGTATTCTGTTTGTTATTTTTTTAAAGGATACAAGTCACTATTGTTCTCTACCTGATTGTCTGCAGGGAAATACCACAGACGATCATGCAATGACTGACTTACAAGTCTGATCTAGAAAGTCCGCAGATTTCTACTCTATTACTTCAATATTATATAACCTGTAACATCAAAAGTCACATTTTGACAGAGCTTTAGAAAAATATATTATAATTATGCCCATTTTAAATGACCATTAGCATTTGAGAGCTCAGAAACAGAACATTTGTACCCTTTCTAGTTTATACAGAGGCCTTGTAGATGTGATATGGTTCTGGTTGGACCTGGCTTTTTAACAGAGTTCTTGGTAGTGGCTGTTTTTAAGCCAGGAGATCTGAATCAAGCTGCTTTGGTCAAGCCCTTTCCACCCCAAGATTGCAGAGTAGAGCCTAACCATTCCATTTTCTATGATACCGGAGGTGAGGAGGGCTGCAAGCAAGCAGTAAAACTCATTGACATCCACCTTTTTTGTTAGATGAGGAATGGCATGCCTGAACTGGGCCACACTTTGTGCTTAGTGGTCATAAAAGGGAGGAGGAGAGGGGAAAGGAATATAGCTCCACCTTTAAGACTGTTTTTTATTTTAGCATGACCTTTCAAGGATACTTTTATGTCTCAGTCACCAGCAGCATTAGACGAGCAATATCCCTTGCATAAATTGTGTGAAACCAATTTTACTTTGACAGCAGCTACAATGGACCCTTGATACCTGCTAGGTTTTGTTCCCAGGACCCTGCCTCCCATGGATACCAAAATCCGTGGATGCTCAAGTCCCATTGAATATAATGGGATAGTAAAATAGTGTTCCTTATATAAAATGGCAAAATCAAGATTTGCTTTTTGGAATTTATATATTTTTAAATGATTTTCAAGCTATGGATGCTTGAATCTGTGATTATTTTTATCCTGTACTCATTGTACATACCTTGTCCATAGTTGTGAGCCCCTAGACCTTTACAGATGTTTCCACATTATAGCCAGTTACTTGTAAAGGCACCTGCATGTTCAAATGGTAATCTGTTTCTAATTTCAGAAAACATGTTTCTAATCTCAGAAAACATGTTTCTAATCTCAGAAAGTATGAAATGGGAGTACCTGGTAGAAAGAACAGTTGTGAATTTCCAGCCAAATGGTCTCTGCAGTCCTTGCCATCCTGTTAAAACCTAAGGGGGTAGCAGAGGATGAACATGACGCCCAGCAGAGACCCTGGAGAGCCATTTAATGTTCAACAGACCATTCTGTGCTGGGTGGGGCTACTTCCCAAGTGCTCCCACCCCCCTACATGCTGCCTTGCCAAGCACTTTAGTGATTGCTTCCAGGGTGTTTTTGTCCCTCTACATAGGACAGCATCTTGCTCAAAAGCATCATTGGCTGAAATGCCATTACTTGCCTTGGCTGCACTTAGCCAGCTGTGGTTTCAGCAGAAAGGAGGCCGGAGAGGAAAACCATTTCTAGTTAAGACAGATAACACACCCGAGAAACAGCAACAGGAAATACAGCTCCCTGGCCAGGCTTTCTTGAGGCAAAACTACAGCCCACTGGAGCATGACTAGGGACCAGGTAGGCCCAGCTGGTGTTGCATCCTAACTTCCATCATCCAATCTTCCTTCACAACAGCAACTGTCTGTATCTTCTTGTCATGATGGAAAGACAGCATTGGTCTTTAAAATTCCTGAAGTATCCCATTATGGATGACTGATGACAGTGAATTTGCTTCTTTATTCCAGATGCAAAACTTGGCAAATTCCAAAATGTAAAAAGTAGATAGGTGAAGTAACAATGGGCGAATTTAGTATAGTCAGCCCTGCAGCTCAAATTTTGCACAGGGGGAAGTCTGTTTCTTGTTGGCTTTTCTGATTCACACACTTACCGTATTTTTCGCCATATAAGACGCACTTTTTCTTCCCCA
Source organism: Phrynosoma platyrhinos (assembly GCA_020142125.1). Taxonomy (NCBI): domain Eukaryota; kingdom Metazoa; phylum Chordata; class Lepidosauria; order Squamata; family Phrynosomatidae; genus Phrynosoma; species Phrynosoma platyrhinos. The sequence continues at coordinate 488,334 of CM034713.1, forward strand.
AAA
>CM034713.1:488436-501029 GCA_020142125.1 Phrynosoma platyrhinos
CTCAGGAGGAGCCCATTGAACCACCGAGGACGCAGAGGCCTCCTTCCAGCCGCGGAACGGATTAATTTTGTTCCACTGTATTTGGTTAAGAATCTTTTTTTCCTAGATTTTCCTCCTTTAAAATTGGGTGCGTCTTATATGCCGGAGCATCTTATATGGCGAAAAATACGGGTAGCTATGTAATCAGTAATGATGGATGAATAGAGGGATTTACAGGGCAAATTAGTGATGTTCACCAAATATTTCTCTCCCTCATCCTTTCAGTTTTTATAGGTAGTGGCTGCCTGATCACCTCTCCACTCCCATCTACACAGGACTCAAAGTTTTTGATTTTGAAACTTGAAAGCCTTCAGATTCCACAGTATGGCTGCTTGCTCTTTGCTGACCTCAACACCAATCCGCTCCCTCCCTCTTGCAACCACTTGTTAACATCTAAGCACTAGGCATTCTTACTACTTTTAAAGCTGCAAGTAACTTCTTATCAGTATAACACTTAACTGTTTTTCATATGAAATTATGACCAGTATATAGAAATTAAGTCACGCTTGCTCAGACCAAGTGTCCCTCAAGATGTTGCTAGACCAGTGATGGCGAACCTTTTAGGCACCGAGTGTCCAAACTAAATGGCCTTCAGGTGCTGGGTATTACCCCATGCTGGAGGCAGGACTTCTCCCCTATAGGGGCGGGACTTCTTTACCCCACCCCACACCTTCCTGGGCTTTCAGTTGCCTCTGGAGGCAGCTAAAGACCTGGGATGGCTGGGAGGAGGAGGAACAGGCATGCACCTTTTCCTCCTCTTCCCTGCTCCGTGTGCCATAGATTCGCCAACACGGTGCTAGACTTTGACTTCCATCATCTCTAGCCACACTGGCTGACACAGATAACAATGGGCATCCAACAATAACTGGAGAGGTACAGCTTTTGTAGTCCTAAAAAGAGGAAACTTTTACCACCATCTGTATAATTAATTTTAATTCAGTTCACTACCATCAATGAGATCACTACATTAACTGACTTAAAAACATGGATCAACCAGATTCATGGCCATTTGCCAAAAATCTACATGGGACCTCAAAAAAAAAGGAGCAATTTATCTCTGAATTTTCAATAGCATCAGCCTGTGACTCAAGGATCCTCTCTGTCCACTGCTGGAAACAATATTTGTCTAGACTCAGTATGACCCAGCAATACTGTACTTAATGCATACAAGGCTTTCTTAAAGATAATGCACCCAGATGAAAACCAACATCTACATGATTCTATATAATAGGGTAAAGCAGTAATTGCTTAGAAATGAATATGAATTTGGATAAGCTGAGGTCTCATGGGACATTGCCATTGTGTCCTGCATAAAATTGCTTTTGAGATGTATAAACCTTTTTTTGTTCTCCACAGCAGTAAGATATAAGAAACCAGGAGATAAATTCCCCCAACCTGACAGCCACCCAACTATTTCATTTTTGAACTAGCACCATTGGGCCTAGTGTAAGAAGAAGAGCCCTCCCTCCATTCCATCCAGTGTCATCTGGGGGAGAGGACACTAGGCCCAGCACCATCGGGCCTGGAATAAGAAGAAGAGCCCTCCCTCCATTACCATCTGATGTCATCTGGGGGAGAGAGACACTAAGCCCAGCACCACCCAGTTTGTTTTGTTGTTTCGAAATGCTGTACGCCGCCCCAATTGCCTAGCAGAGGGGCGGGATATAAATAAAAATTATTATTCTTCTTCTTATTATTATTTTTTTTCCCCCATCCACCTATGGGTCTCAGGAGAGGCAGTATTGATGTGCTGTTGCTGCATTTTACATTATCACGCTCCACTCAGAAGGATAGAAGTGGCACCAGACCTTGTGACTGTTCACTTGCTCTCACTTGCAAGAGCAGTCTGCAAGGTGATTTCATTTAATTACACGATGAAAGTGAACATGACCAAAAATAAAAATGGCACACCCATCACACTAAAAGCACAACAGGGTACCTGATCACAGCAGTCAAGCTTTTTAAAGACTTTCTCAGTGAAATTAAAGGTTGGAGGCTGTAACGGCAACTCTGGTCACATGTTCCATGATGCAGAATGATGTATCAAATCATCAGTGTGACTGTAAAGTTCAAAAAACCCCAAAACTGAATTCTCAAAAAAAGAAGCGTGCCTTAAGAAGGGACACAGGCACATAATAAAATGGCAGTTTATTATGATTTTGTTTAAATTCCCCCCAATGAATCTCCCCTGTTGGGATTCAGTCCCCAGACTCTGGGATGAGCTGCATCTTCCCTGCCTGCGACTCTACCACTCCTTCTTCTTCTCATCCATGGAGACACCACCTGGGCCGAGGGCCACGACCAGCAAGAGGCCACCAATGACAGACATGGTCTGGAAGAAGTCATACTTCAGGAAGTCATGCATCGGCTTGTAGGTGGGGATGGTCCAGAAGGCATTGAAGTAGACGTTGATGGCCAGGAGCCAGAGGACCAAGGTTAAGGCAGCCAGTTTGGTCTTGAAGCCCACTGCCACCAGGATGATCAAGGCCGTGCCCACAAGGTTCTGGAGAATCTGTGGTAACCACATGGACAGACACACACAGGCTCCAGATTAGTGGTGCATGGGCAGAGCAAGTTCCCTAAAACCAGGGCTGGGCAACACTTCAGTTCGTGAGGGCCAGTACCAATCTGCAGCAAGGTACACCCTGTGTGGTTTTTTTTTAAAAAAAACCTAGCAGAATGTTTTAAAAAAGAACACAAACATGCTGTTTTAGTGAAAAGTGGTTTCTGTTCCTTTTTAAAAAGGCTGTTCCCTTGCTTGAGGAGAATCCCAACACCTCTAGAGGCTAACAGCATACAAATGACTTGTCCTCACTCCCCAGCTCCCTGGCCTGTCTTCACTGGTCTTGAAGGATGTCTACACACCTTTGACTTCCCTGGCTACAAGCCATCATGTGCAGGAATGAAGCACTGGTGCTGCTGGCTCTGTCTACACCAGGGTTTCCAATCTGAGGTGTCCACATCCCTAGGGGGTAGGTGCAACAAAGAGTGGCTTGTGTCCTTGAGTCACACATCACCAACTCTTTTTTTCTGAATAAATCAGACTAATTGCTCAATTTAGATTTATATTTTATGCACAGAGGTAAAAGTTTATTTTTAAAAGTTTTGTTTGTTCATGCACATTCCTGCACATGGTTGAATTTGTGGTTCAAAAATTAGAAATTGGAAATTAGAAATTAGATTTTCATCTTCAAATGTGATATTATTTTTGTAGGGGGCATGAACATTAATCAAACTTTTCCTAGAGAATTTAGGTATGGAAAAGGTTGGGAACCACTTGTCTATGCAGAGGTCACAAGCTGCCTCCTGAACCAGGTGAGCCAGTATGTGAAAAAAGCCATAAAGTATTTCTTCTCTGCTCATCTGAGGTTCTTGCGACCCACCACTCAGCACAAAGACTATGAATGAACAGTTTTTATACACAATTGGAGAACAGGTCCACACAAGAGCCACTGAATGCATTTACATTAGTAGCCAGAGAAGAACTGGGTGAGTTTCCCAGTGTGCATCAACTGAGCCTCTAATCTGGAGTGTCACCAACCGAGAGGCCACATGAAAGGAGAGGGTTGGCCATTCCCAGCTGCAAGGCTATTACAATGCTGATGGCCAGCCTTGGCTGCAGCTCTCCATTGTAGCATTATCCCAAGTTGGTGGACAAATAAGCACTGCCAGGGGAGCCACATGTTCCCTGCTTAGGCTGCCCTGGAGAGCATCAGGGAGCCAGGAAGAACAGTAGCAGGGGCTCATTGCCTCAGGTACTTCAGATGCTTTGACCTATTCCCCAACCAGTTGCTTAATCACAGTTCCCCTCCCCCCAAAAAGAAGAGCTTAAACATTTTCGATGCTTACCAAAAAGAAACTGACATCAAAATGCAGCAATGTCATAAACATGAGGACTAGTAACACACGTCCGCCCAGCTGCATGTACTGCTTTGGGGAGCTCTCCCGCATGGTGGGCACGCCAGCAAACATACTTTTCCCCTCTGACCGTGACTCAGCCAGCAGCAGCAGCAAACCGCCCCCCAGAGCAAGATTTCTGTTGAGTGAGAAATAAGAGTTAGACTGCAACCAAGGACACTCCAAAGGTGTGGAGTGACAGAACATTTGCCAAGAGTTTGCCTTGTGACTGACGCCAAGTTCCAGACAAGGATGAAGATGCTTAGTAAGAGTCTAGCAGTTGTCCCCAGGATCTCCTGAAGTTAAGTGTGAGTAAGTGTGCAGATGGCTCACATCCCAAAGCAAATATGGATACAAGGCCATAGTGAGAAGCAATGCATTCAGAAGAAAAAAGAAAGCAATAAAAAGTTAGGCATACCTCATCAAAAACTTCAGATCCCATAAAATGCTGTATGCAATGGTCTAAAAGGAAACAAAAAACACAATTGAAACAGGGATAGCTCCCCACTCCTGCATTTGGGCAGGTGACACACCTTTTCCTTTTAAGCTGAGGCCAAATCAAACCCTCCCCAAGGCCCCTGTCTTCACTATATCACCTTCCCCTGCTTCCTTACTTTTCCCCTCCACTCCTCCCCCCATTCAGGGGAGCCAGGTATGAGACAAAAGACAACCAAGAGGTGGTAGGGTAGAACCATCTTCCAGTACCTGAAGGGCAGCCATGGAAAGCTTGTTTTCCGCTGCTGTTCCAGAGGTATCACACCACCCATTCAAGGCTTCAAAGGGGTAGAAAAGTGATTCTGATTCAACATAAGCACTTTCTGAGGGCAAGACTTTAATAACAGAATGGATTCCCTTGTTAGGTAGTGGGCTCTTCCTCTGGCAGTTTTAAACAGAGGTGGGATGACCAATTCTCAGAGGTGCTTTCCTCTGCATTGGCAACAGGCTTTGTAGTAGACCCTCGTCTTGGGGTCCCTTCCAATTCCATCATTCTAAAACACAGCAAGGCTCAAAGGGATCTGCTCTCAACTCTCCTTGCCAAGGGAGACACTGCCTCCGAGACCAGAGAGGGAGCTATTTCCTTTCCTATCAAAAACCAACTCTTGCAGTGCTGATGGGATGGGGGCCAAAACAAGATCCCTGACATCTGGAAAGCCCAAAACTGCAAACAACAGCTCAGTGCCAAGGGACAGGAGACCTGTCCGGTCTTCCAGAATCTCAATACCCCTGGCATACGGTGGATGGCAGATGGTTGGCATGGGGGTGGTGGGTGTCAGCTCCTGGAGAGAAATCTCACAGGTGTTGTATACCCTAACTAATCTGTGTGGTTACAAAACATGTTAACAGGAAGCTCACCACAGGTTACACAGGAAGTGGTGACTTCTCAGCCAAGTGTACTGGAATCCAGACTAGTGATAATTTCTCACCTGTAAGGCTATAATTCCAAATAGTCCAAAGCAGGCGTACTGGACAAAGTTCCTGCTCAACACAAGAATACAGCCACCTGAGAGGGCCAGAGAAGGAGAAACAAAAAGAGAAAGAGGTCATTGCCCCAGGAAGTCACATCACCACTGGAAAGGGTATGTGTATTTGTGTGCACGCATATGTGCAAAACAAAGATAATTAAGCCTGCCGCAGAGCCACTTGCCACATTCTTTCTACTTGGCCCAACTCATCACTTCATCCTTCACCAGCATGCCTCTGCCACTGTCCCATGAGACTTTGATTGCAACCCTCACCCTTTGACTCCCATCCCTCTGTGGCAGCACTGCTGCTGTTACTGCCCCCTTCCCTCCATCTCACCTCCCACAAAACCAGTCTTTGGGAGAAGGTTCCCCAGGCCAGAGAGCAACTGGAGTAGATCCTAATATTGAGCTACCTCCTGGCCACCCCCCACCACCCTCCTCTAGGAGGGGAGACAGAGCTGGTGGCAGGAGAGGTTCTGTCCCAGAGCCCCATCTATTGCAGGGGATTCATATCAACCACCACCACCTGCCTCAGGTAAGGCTCCCAGTAAGAAAGCCAGCAAGTGAGAAAGCTGGGTGGGAGTGAGCAAAGCTTTGGCCAGGGGAAGCTTTCATTCAGAATCCTTTAAAAGCACCCACCCACCCACCTGCCTCTGCCAGGTCCCTCCTCAGTGCAAAAGGTGGGGTGGTCTTCTTGCAGCAGAGGTAACAATATTGGAACCTAGGAATCTCTTGCTCGCATCTCTTAACCACAGCAGCAATCCATACTGATCTATACTTTCCATAGTTAAGAGACAATAAAATGGTAATTAAACCTTTAAAAAAGGCAGCTTTCTGCATCATGAAGATAACAGAGAGGAGGCTGGGCTGTCATCCATCCTAAGCCCCTTGAGATAAACCTTTCATGTCCAGGAGCTCAAGCCACAGGCCAGGAACCCTCCTCTCATGGCATCCTCATGATACAAACACTGCTTTCCATGCCAGACACTGCTCATCGAGGTCAGACTTCCTAATTCTGCTGGTTGCCAGCAAGGAGAGCTTGCCCCCATCTTTTCTGGCTGCAGGAGCATCCCCCTCCCCAACTGAGAAGGAGCTCCAGGAGTGGCCCTGGGACCACTGCATGCAATGAAAAGCAGCAGCTGCTCCCCAGCCATAATTTTTAACAAGTGGAGGTGGTGGCAGATATGCTCCAAAGTTGTCCATGGAAATTCACAGCCCAGAAATTCAGCTCTCATCTACCAAAATCCCGTGTTTTGGAGAGGAGGCCACTGTAGTCTAAGCACAGAATTTGGGGTCTCTTAAAGTAGGGTGGGGTGAGGATTGTGTGGCCTGCAGAATCTTCCAGGCTGCCTAACACCCTGGTGACAAGGGGGAGAGGGTTAAATGGGGAACTGCATAGCCAGACTGCATAGAAGTCTCAATTCCATAACTGTTCGATTTCCAGTTTCACCAAACAGTCCAGTGTGGCCTGTTGGGGTTTGGAACAGATACAAACAGCCACTTACCCCCAGACACACAGCTGCCTGCCCAATTTAGGCCCTGGAGTTCATTTTCTCTCTATCACCCACCTGCAACCCAGCCTTCCTTTCCATGGACGGGCCCTAGCCCCTCAGCCACTTACTCAACTGGCCAAAGAGGTTAATGAAGACAAAGATGGAGGCCAGGACGTAGCCACAGCCCCAGGTGGCGTCGATGTAGTCCCTCTGCTCGCCCCACTGGAACCACATGCGGATGCCATCCTCCAGGAAGGTGCTGATCAGGCAGAGCCGGGCCACGTGTGGCAGGTACTGTTTGGTCACCCTCAAGAACTGGGCGGGGGGAGAGAATGAGAGAGAGGCATAAGATGGGCTCTGTGAGGGTCTGTCCGGTCTCTTGTCCACGGTCTCTCTGCTTGCATTCTTTCATCTCCCTCTAAGAAAATAGAGAGCCATGACTCCTTCCACTGCAAAGACCTCCTGAAATCTTCATTTTAAAGCCCCCGGACAGTGGTCCTAGCCCCCATGAAGGCAGCTGCCTTTAGGAACAAGAAAGAGCGGATTCTGCTCACACTAACCAAGGCTAGTTCTGACCGTTTGCACACCAGCTCTTTCTGGTGGTCTGAGTGCACAAGTTACTTTGCACTTTTAGAAAGCCCAGCCCCCCTCCCACTGTTGCAGCTGGACACCCTTAAGCAACTGGACAAGTAATAACTCCTTAAAACAGATGCAGAAAGTGCAGGCAATATCCAGGCTAGAACAATTGGACCGCTGTGTGAAGGTGGCTTCTTAGGAACAAAGAAGCCAGGATTTCCTGTCCTCAATGAAAGGAGAATCATATGTACTTATTTCCTTCTGTACCTTCTGAACCTCTGAAAGGTATAGGTGGGGGGCAGGGACCTAGAAGGAAAAAAGACATAATGAAGGGACAGAGGCATCCATGGATAGTAACCAGGGTACTTATGTGTTGTATTTATGCAGGGAGGGGGCAGGGCTCTTCTCCAAGAATGGCTCCGCTGGTCCTCTGTGTCATCACTTTCCCGAAAACCACCCCTCACTTCTCCCCCCCCCCCAACAACAATCCTGGAAGAATTCCCCACTTTGAGGCAGGGGATTGCTGTTGCTGTATTTCTATTTACCTATATCCAGGCTGGGGCTGGGATTATGTTTAAAGGATTATGCATCTGCATTCATTCAGGGCAGCTTTCAAAAATTGAGATACAATTACATACATCATAAAAAGCTAAACTATATCTAAAGTATCAATAAAACTAACACCAGTTAAAACCACAAGCATTAAAAAACAAACAACCCAAAAACTTCAGCACACAATGCAAGGTCCTTCCTTCCTTCCTTCCTTCCTTCCTTCCTTCCTTCCTTCCCCCTGAGCAATCCATCCTCCAAGGCCCCCCAAACAAAAAGCCTCCCCATCAGATCTCAAACCAAGGGCAGGGAGGAGGCAGCCCACCATTAACAGAGTGAAAAAGAAATGAACATGTGCAGAAATCTTATTTCTTTATCCACAAATTGCTTTTCTGCCCACTGCAAAGTGCCACCACAATAGAACTGACCAACAGAAACAAAAAATAATTTATGATGCACCATATTTAAGTATGAAATGGCAAGAAAGACACCTGGCCACCTGAATTGGGGAGGGGGGGGGACGGGACAGGACTGATAGCTGACCCTCTCCCCAACAGCAGCCACACCTCCCCCTGCCCCAAAGATGTCCTGCCCTTCTTAAACATTGTATTTGCTGCTTTAGCTGTTACATGGCTGGGAGATTCCCGCCATGGATGGTGGGCAATTCTTTTGTCCAAAGAGATGCCCGGTCACACTCCCCAGAACCAGCCACCTTCCTCCCCATCCCTCCTGCCCCAGCAGAGGTGTCCAGCAAGGAAGGACAAGGGGGAGGGAATTAAGGTGAGGTCCTAGTGAGCACGGCAAGTCCTCCTGGCCTTCCTTCCTGCAGCAGAAGTGGCAGCCCAGCTCCCCTCCTCCCCAGACAGAAGGAACTTCTTTCTGTCCCCCACCCCATCCCTCTCTCACATACACACTTTTCATTGTGCAAAGAGTCCAGGGGCCCTGCAGAGGGAAGTGCCACAAGGCACACACTTTTCACACGGGGACCACAAGGGCACTCATCTGCTCTCTGAACCCAGCGTCTCCTCCCTGTCTCCAAACAACACAGCTCAAACTGGGAGTTTTATTCAGAAACTCAGGAAGGCATCTGAAAAGGCCTCACTAAGCAACCCATGTGTCCTGCCTTGCAAGGCACTTCCAACAAACAGTAATTATCCATAATTATCATACCACTAGCGTCTAATTATACAAGGCAAAAGCCAAGACCATTTTCCCTGACTGCAGGAATTGCTCAAGGCATTCAGGGTCCCTCCCTTAAAGATCTCCTTCTGTTGGCAGGTGGGGATTTTTGAGAAAAACATTCCTCTCACTACAATCTTTGGTCTCATTCCCACTATGTTATAAACCAGTTCGCTAACCAGTTTGAAGCGGTTTAAATGACCATGGTTCACACTTGAGCCGAATCGCTGAAGCAGCTTGGCAAGCCCCCCCAACCCATTTAACATGTGTCTTTTTTATGCTCATTTTTTCTGCATCTTTTGCAATAAATCGATTCAGCACAAGTGTGAACAGTATGCAGATCGGAATCGATTTAAATTTGTCCTTTAAATTTGTCGGCTGGCTGAAGAGGGTCTATTTTGAATTGATTCATTAGTCAATATGAATGACAAGTGAGTTATTTTTCAACAAGAAAATGTGATTAGAGCAACGTAATGTGTATCACGCTTCACTGTTGAACCAATCCATCGATTCAGATCGTCAAGTTATTTTTAGGTGGGAATGAGGCCTTTGATACTGATTCTTGCTACCAGACTGGCCTTGTGTATGCAGAGAGACTCAAGGAGCAGAAGATGGGTGTGTGTGTGTGTGTGTGAGAGAGAGAGAGGGCGAGGGTGGTGGGGGGGGAGGGAGAAAACACACCCACCCTGCTGTGCCCAATCCCCAGCTTATTGTCTTGGCTGTTCTCTTGTACAAATCTCAGTGGTCCCCATAGGCTCACAACTGCCAGAAGCAGGAGGGCATACGATTGATCTCAAAGGGGCGGGGTATAAATTATTATTATTATTATTATTATTATTATTATTATTATTATACAGATGTAGCACTCGCTGAAAAATTTACCTTCCATAGATCCTCTGCTAGCCTTTATTTTTGATTTTTGATACAGCAGTCATGCTTCGAATCAAGCAGGTTATCTCTGCTGAAACCTTTAAGAGTGCCGGTGACTGAAAAACATTTTCAGCAATTGGGGGACAGTCTCAGTGCCCTTCTGCCTGACCAGGTTAATCCATGCACAAACTGCAGGAGGAAAGAAAGGTACCTCTCTGCATACAGACACACATACACACCAGACACACAGTTCCTCTGACTCATACCAATCTCTGTTTTCAGCTTTTTTCTGCTTTCAGCTTTTCTCGGCATCATTCTCCAGGGAAGCCTCAACTGCAGCATCCAAACTTTTTAATGCCCTGCTGGCCCCTTCCAAAGTGGAAGAGCTGCCCCCTTTGCCAAATCCTCTCTGTCCCCTATTAGAAGACAACCCGAGGGGGGGACAAGTTTGGGGGCAATCAGAAGTAATGGGCTTTCCCACAAAACAGGCAAAAATCCAGAAAAACCTCAGATACAGTTTTCCTCCAGGGTATTTTATCTTTTCACCATTGTGGCAGAAGAGTGCAAGTCAAACTAGAGTTGCCAGCCAATTAAAACAAGGGGGGGGGGACAACACTGTTTGTACCCCTGCCTTTTTCACTCTTCTAATCTAAACAATGCATCAACTAAATCTCAGATTTCTGTTTTTTAGGCTCTGCACCTTTATCTAAATATCATCCATGCAAATGCATTCTCATGCGCATGTACGCTGCTGCATGGTACAACCTCCCCTCTCATAAAGCGACAGAAATCTCCACTGACGCTCTATAAATGATAGATGGCGCAACTACTGGGGATTGTGCAAGAAGAAGAGGAAAGCACCTAGAGACATTGGCTGAAGAATTGTGCATCTGCAAAAACTCAACAGCTGTTTTGTTATTAAATGGAAGCATACTTGCAAAACCCAGGCAAGCAAGACCTTGCACATGGAAATTGCCTTTGCAACTATGGCAGAAAGCCATTCGTGGGGCTAGAGAGTAAGGGTTTTAGAGAAATACTGAGACTGTCACACATTATGTACATTCAAATTGCGTAATGTTTCACCAGCGTTCCCGATTCAGTAGGGCAGTTCAAGGGAGGGAACCAAGGGCAGGAAAAATGCTTGGAGGGTTCCTAACCTCCCTTCCAGCCTCCATTGCCACCCCTTCCCAAAGCTGACATTGTCTCAAGTGGATGGAAATGTGTAAAATTCTCTCCACTTTGGTGGGAAGGTAACAGCGTTCGATGCAGTCATGCTGGCCACATGACCACTGGAGCTGTCTTCGGACAACACTGGCTCTTTGCTTGAGCACCCCCCTTACAGTCAGTTACGACTAGACATTCATGTCAAGGGAAAACATTTACCTTTACCTTTATCTTTACTTAAAAGCACATTTGAAAAAAAGGAGGCAAAGAATAACATTGTAGACATTACGGGGGTGCGGGGGTGCAGCTCGCACTCCAGAAGAGGAATGACACCTAATTGGGCCATCTTCCCATTGGGGTGAAGGGGTGAGCATGCCAGCCCTGATTCCCCGTGGCAGCAGCGGTTTCCTCACAAGTGAGGATGAACCAAGCCGAACACAGCCGGTCCCATTTCTCCGTAGCAGTTGCAGTCTCCTTGTGAGGAGGCCAGCACTGCTAGGAAGGAGAAGGGGTAAGTATGGCCTTTTAGCCCCCCTGGTAGACCCACTACCCCATGGGATGACACCAGGGAGTGAGACACCACTGATAGTAGACAATGTCGAAAGCGACAAACTGGCCGTCCCAGCTGCTGTTCTCCAGTGGGCCCAAAACAGTTGTGTGCCCATCCACAGTCCTCCAGTGCCTGAGCTTGCCACCCACTGGCCAGGATCCTACTGTGGTCCAGCCACCACAGAACCATTGTGAAACAGGGAACCAACAACACAATGATACCAAGCTCTTCAAAATGAAGTCGTTCAGTTGACCACTATTCAATGGCTCTGCCACTTTTGTTCCTGATTAGAACACCAGAAACACAGATTCACATCTAAGGGAATAACGGGGCCAAACGGTGCCATTGACAAGAGAGCTTAGAAAAAGACTATTTTAACGACACTGGAAAATCCAGGAAAAGGGTGCTTTCTCTGGGTGCACCCCAGAGAAAGAGGGGGACACTTTATAGAGCCCCTTCTAGGGTGACAGGCTAGTGAGAAGCCTGCTGGCGCCGGCATGTTGGACACTGGGGTGTGTGTGTGTGTGATATTTGTCCATCTCCACTTTCTATGGACTTGGAGCCCCTGTGACTGATTTCAGTAGCATGGTGGGGAAGATGTCACATTTCTTTTTTAAAAAAAGGTTACACTGAGATTTAGCTGCAAGCGGCAGCCTCTGGTGTGGGGCTGGGTGGATGTCCAATCACCCATGGTTTATCAAGACCCACACACACAACCCTGCAGACACGCTGACCCATTTTGTTCCCATGTGGTGGGTGAGGAAGGCTGGCTGGGACCAATTAAGGAGCCTCATTAGTCCTTGGACACAGACA
>CM034713.1:501129-511144 GCA_020142125.1 Phrynosoma platyrhinos
CAACAATAATCAATATCATCATGGTGGGCGGCGGGGGTTGGCGGCGGCGGTGGCGGTGGCAGGACCGGCCTGGGGCCAGTCTAAAGACCTTGGGGGGCCGCATCCGGCCCCTGGGCTGAAGGTTGCCTAGCCCTGTCTTAGATTGTTGATATTCCTTCCTCCTATTTTCACTCCTCCTTCTTCTGTGTCCAAGCCTGCTTTTCTTATAATATGTTCTGCATACAAGTTGAACAGATGTCCATGTGTGTAGCCTTCTTTCTGGTTGTATGAAAAATATGTTTGCAATGAATAGCTTGTTGGCTTCACAAAATCTATCAGACGTTCACCTGCTTCATTTCATTTGCCTAATCCAAATCTGTTTACTGTTTTTTAATTCTTCTTTGCTTCCAACTTTTGTATTTCAATCTCCAGTGTTCAGCTTGACATCTTGTGTTGGTGTACTGTCAATTTCTTCCTGTACTCCTTCATAGAATCTATCAATTTCTTCCTGTTCTGCCTCTGTGGTTGGTGCATATACTTGGATTATGGTGATATTCATAGGTTTACCATGGAGCTACTTGCCCATAGAGAAATATTGGGGATTACTTGCCCATAGGGAAACCATACTTGCTTATAGGGAAACGTTGCAGAATATTTGCCCATAGAGAATCACTGGGGAATCCTTGCCTATAGAGAAATACAGTATTGGAAATTTACTACTCCATAGGGATACATTGGGGAATGCTTGCATATAGGAAAACATTGCAGAACAGTTGTCCATACGGATACATTGCAGAATTCTTGCCCATAGGGAAACATTGGAAAACATTTGCTTATAGGGAAACATAGAAAACATCTTCTATGTTTCTCTATGGACAAGTACTGTCATTTGTTTTAGTATGTACCCCAGGCAACAACCCTGCCAGATGAACCATGAGGGAAAGGGGGCCATGCTCAGGGGAGACGATGAAGGCTGGGATGGGGGGCGTCTCTGCCTAGTAAAGAAGGACCCCCCCCCTGCATTTATGTGTTTTCTTATATATAAAACACATCATTACAAATGTATGTAAATCATTTTCAAAGTTGATATACCAAATATATAAAATTACTAGCTTACTTAATCTTATCAACAGTTATTATACTTGTCAATAATTACAATGTTATACAGCACTTCCCTTGTTCCTCTGGCAATAGATACCTTCTATTATAATAACATTTAATGTTTGTATTAATACTGAGAGAATCTAACAGACAACTAAAGCTAAGGCAGAAATTATGTTTTTCTTTTTAAATTGTGTTTTGTATTTTAACATGTTTGACCCCACCTCGAGCCTTCAGGAGACACAGGAAAGAAATAAACATTTATTATTATTATTATTATTATTATTATCATCATCATCATCATCATCATTGTTGCATCTGTGATGCATTGTATGCCTTGAGCTAGCCCAACAAAGCCACCAGTGTGATGTGGTGATGCCCAGAGGTCCTGCTTTCCTAAGATAAGTCCTACATTTCAACCTTCTGTCAAGAAGGAATTCCAAAATGTCTTCCATTTTGAACATGAGTAATAATAATAATTAAATAATAATAATAATAATAATAATAATAATAATAATAATAATAATAATAATAATAATAATTTATATTTTCCTGCCTTTCCCTACAGATCGAGGCAGAAGCACAAAGATAAAATGTACAACACTGTACAATAATACAATATGTAAAACATGATAATAAAAACAACAACAGTAAAAAGCAATAAAAACAATAATAAAACAGCAAAAAACAATAATAAAACAGCAGAAGGATGACTTAATATTTACATTAATGCTTATAGCTTTTTGGGGGGTTGTGTCCTACATTATTATTTAACATCCTACATTTCATAGTGCTTTGTCCTCCTTTGTGGTGAGGACATCTGGTCACCCTGCAGCATGAGGACACTATTGGAATGTTGATTAATTTTTCTTGTCACCAACACGGTCACCCCTCAAACACTCATTTTTGAATAATGTCTGTCTGATGCTTTTGCAGAAGGAAAGGTGCTTCACATTATCATCACTTACTGTATTCTTCACATGAACAGAAATGGCAAAATTTGGATGCCTTGGCAAGGAGAGAGATGCACACGTGCAATGAACAAACATAAAAACAAAAGCAATTAAGTGATGTTAATTAGCAATTAACTTGTTACAGTTAAAAGTTGGCCAATTCCCCACCTCAATTATTTGTTAAAATTACTGTCTTTAAGCCTCACTTTGTACAAGGAAATGCTTGTCATGGTTTCCCATAGGGTCACCAGATCAGGGTCATCTCAGGCCCCTGAGATTTCTATGCCAAACCTTGAGACCTATGGGCAGCCCCTAGTGACACTGTGGTCTGGGCCCTGGGGTTGTCATTATGCATTAAGCCTCACAACTTCTCATTCAAATACACACACATACACAGGTCACGCTTTTTTGGCTTAAAATTAAAACAGACAGCCTAGTTAACACTATAGAAGAAAGGGATTCAATGTGCTAATGAAGAGAGCTAGTGTGGCCTGGCAGGATTCTGGAGACGAGGATTCAAATCCCCACTCAGCCATGGAAACCCTCTGGGTGACCTTGGGCAAGGCACATTCTCTTAGACCCAGAGGAAGGCAATGGCAAACCCCCTCTGGAAACATCTTGCCAAGAAAACCCTGTGATAGGGTCACCACATGTCAGAAACTACCTGAAGGCACACAACAATAAAGCAACCTTGGGCCCCAACATTGTGGGGAAAGGTGGGATATAGATGAATTGATGATCATAGAATCATAGAATCATAGAGTTGGAAGAGACCACAAGGGCCATCCAGTCCAACCCCCTGCCATGCAGGAACTCCCAATCAAAGCATCCCTGACAGATGGCCATCCAGCCTCTGTTCAAAGAGGCTGGATGGCCAAAGAAGGAGACTCCACCATACTCTGAGGGAGTGTGTTCCACTGTCAAACAGCTTTCACTGTCAATAAGTTCCTCCTAAAGTTGAGGTGGAATCTCTTTTCATGTAGCTTACATCTGTTGTTCCAAGTCCTACTCTCTGGAGCAGCAGAAAACAAGCTAGCGCCCTCCTCAATATGACATCCCTTCAAATATTTAAAGAGGGCTATCATATCCCCTCTTACCCATCTCTTCTCCAGGCTAAACATACCCAGTTCCCTAAGTTGTTCCTCATAAGGCATGGTTTCCTGACCCTTCACCATTTTAGTTGCCCTCCTTTGGACACGCTCCAGTTTCTCCACATCCTTTTTGAATTGTGGTGCCCAGAACTGGACACAGTATTCCAGGTGGGGCCTGACCAAAGCAGAATACAGTGGCACTATTACTTCCCTTGATCTATATACTATACTTCTATTGATGCAGCCTAAAATCGCATTGACCTTTTTAGCTGCTGTAACGCACTGTTGACTTATGTTCAACTTGTGGTCTATTAGGACTCCTAGATCACTTTCACACGTAGTCTCATTAAGCCAGGTGTCCCCCATCTTATATCTATGCATTTCAATATTTTTTTTGCCCTAAGTGCAGTACCTTATATTTCTCTGTGTTGATGCTGATGAGCAGATGGGCATCCAGGAGAGAGAAATGCTGGATGCCTCTAGATAATACAGTTATGCTCACTGAGTACCTGGTGTAGACAAGAGTGGAGTGGAGTGGAGAACAGCAGAATTGGAATTTATACACAAACTACAGTCCATCAGCAATGGATTGAACAAAGACAATGGGTTCCTTACTCACTACACACACTTTAACGCTATCTGATCCCATCCTCATAGGGGTGCTTTACATTAATCTATTCCTCTCACCACAGGCTAGTCCCATTAAAAAATTGGATCTGTAAGTTTAGCCCCATGCACAAAGACCAGTTTCCTATGTCTCTGTGCACTAACAACCATCACTAAGACTGGACCTGCCACTTCATTTGCATACACAAAGGATTTGTAATTTGAATTGACATTCTCACATATATATGTCTGTGCCTGGCCTCCACTCCACCAAATGCATCTGAGGAAGTAGACTGATGTCTACAAAAACTCATGCTGCCAATTTCTTTCTTTCAGTTAGTCTTAAAGGTGCTAAAAGATCTCTCTACATACTGATTCTACAGACTAACATGGCTATATCTTTGAATTGAACCATAGGAGCTCAGTAGTGACCAAAAGTGCTTTAGCACAGTTAAGCCTTGCTAAGCCAGATTGTTAACATGGCCTGGCTACAGGGAGCACACAAATCCCTCATTGCAACACCTCCACTGGTTGCTGAACTGTTTCTGGGCAGAATTCTAAGTGC
The DNA here is from genome assembly GCA_020142125.1 of Phrynosoma platyrhinos. Lineage (NCBI taxonomy): Eukaryota > Metazoa > Chordata > Lepidosauria > Squamata > Phrynosomatidae > Phrynosoma > Phrynosoma platyrhinos. Next base: position 505,425 of record CM034713.1, read on the forward strand.
TGGTGATCACCTCTAAAGCTCTATATGGCTCAGGGCCAGGCTATGTGAAAAGTCACACTCAGACTCTCTTGTATGAACCTGCCAATATTTCGAGATCTTCTGGGAACAACTTGCTTTCTCCACCTTCCCAACAAATAATCTCATGTGAACATTGAGAGGGTCTTCTCAGTGGCTGCTCCCAGGCTCTGAAACTCCCTTCCCAGAGAGTTTAGATCCTCATACTGAAACTGTGAGATTTGAGAAATTAAACATTTAAGAGTGGTTCTTCAAATCTCAAAACTGTTAAAGTCAAAGATATTCTTAAAAACATATAGAAGCTGAAGATGTCCTTTGTCTAATGTGCAGGGGCAGGTGGTGACCTGACCTTTCCATTAAAAGAAAGATTATATTCTACGGTACACTCAATTTACAGGAAACAAATGGTAGGAATACTGATCTAACTAATAGGGGTTGCAGACTGCCAGAAATAGTGCAAATTGAGTCCACTTTTAGGGTTAGGGTTAGGGAATCATGGGAACTGTAGTTTATTGTGGCACCAGAGCTCTCTGACAGAGAAGGTTCAATGTCTCAGAAAAAAACATTTCCCATGATTCCCTAGCACTAACCCTAACCCTAAAAGTGCACTCAATTTGCACTATTTTAAAAGGCAGCTGGATACCATGTACCCCTTTTCTTAAACTATTCAGGTACATCTGGACAGCGTGTAGTTTGAAGTAATTTAATCTACTATGTATGTTCCATTAGTATTATGTTAAATGGCTATGGGGGGTTGCAGACTACCAGAAATAGTGCAAATTGAGTCCACTTTTAGGGTTAGGGTTAGAGCTAGGGAATCATGGGAACTGTTTTTTTTCTGAGACATTGAGCCTTCTCTGTCAGAGAGCTCTGGTGCCACAATAAAATACAGTTCCCATGATTCCCTAACCCTAACCCTAACCCTAAAAGTGGACTCAATTTGCACTATTTTTGGCAGTCTGCAACCCCCATAAGTTAGAGTGTTCATCTGTTAATTGTAACTATATATGAAAATGGATATAATTAGCTTTAAATGGCAGATGTTAGAATGATGTAATGGTGAATTTGCCAAAGGAAAAAGGTATATAAGTAGAGGCATGTCTTTTGTTTGTTACCAGACTGTTTTGAGTTTTCTCAGGTCTGGTCAAATACTTTTGGCTTTGCAAACCCAAAATAAAGGTTTTGTTCCTGTTGAATTCTCTGCTTCTTGTTCAGTCTTTTGGCTAACATATGGGAGGGAGAAATATCTGCATTTTTGCAGTAGTGATTTCATTACCATCCATCAGCCCACCACCGCTATTGCCAACCCACCATTAAAACACCCAAAGCTTTCCTCTTCACCTGGTATCTCCTAACTTAAATGAACAGCGATCTACCTACTCATTTATTTATTTATTTAAAATAGACATCCCTTCACATTTCTTCTATAATTTCAGTGCCTGTTGTGAAGTCTCAATCTCATTCTCCCCTGAGTTCAGTGTTTGTGGCCTAGATGGAATCAACCAGCATAATATACAGCATCCAAGACCAGTAAACACACAAACACAGGGCTTCATCTTTTCTTCTTTGTACAGCTTGAAACAGATCTAATGGTTTCTGGTGATTTGGTGTGCTTTGGTGTGCTTTGAAAGCCTTTCCCACTTTACTTCTAAAAGTGTGGATTCATCTTCAAATGGATCTTCCTTGAAAGAATCTGTGATAATTTCATAATTTGAATTCTACTGGAATATTCTTCAGGTTGTATTTTGTCATGCTGATTGATTGAGTGTTCTGCCTCTAATTCAGGGGTAGGCAACCTGTCCCCTTTAAGGGCCGAGGGACTTCAGCTCCCAGAATCCCAGGAGCTATTAGCCAACATGGGACTATTGGCCAACATGGCTGAGGCTTCTGGGAGCTGAAGTCCCTCAGTCCTTAAAGGGGAAAGGTTGCCTAACCCTGCTCTAATTGTTAGAAGAGACCCCAAGGGTCATCCAGTCCAACCCCATTCTCCCATGCAGGAACACAGAATCAAAGCACCCCCAACAGATGGCCATCCAGCCTCTGTTTAAAAACCTCCAAAGAAGGAGACTCGACTAAACTCTGAGAGAGTGTGTTCCAATGTCAAACAGCTCTTATTGTCAAGAAGTTATTCCTAATGTTGAGCTGGAATCTCTTTTCCTGTTGTTTGAATCCCTAGGTCCTATTCAGTCTGGAGCAGCAGAAAATAAGCTTGCTCCAGCCTCAATATCACATCCTTTCAAATACTTAAAACAGGGCTATTATATCACTTCTTAACCATCTCTTCTCCAGGCTAAATATACCCAGCTCCCTAGCTCTCCCCTCATAAGGCATGGTTTCCAGATCTTTCACCATTTTGGTTGTCCTCCTCTGGACATGCTCCAGCTTGTCAACATCCTTCTTGAACTGTGGTGACCAAAATTGGACACAATATTCCAGGTGAGACCTGACCAAAGCAGAATAGAGCAGCACTATTACAGTTGCTTTCTGTATCCACAGATTTTTTATCCACAGATTCAAGCATCTATGGATACCATTGTACTATGCCATTGTATTTAATGGGACTTGAGCATCCATGGATTTTGTTATCCACTTAGGGTCCTGGAACCAAACCTAAGTGAGTACCAAGGGCCTACTGTACTTCTCTTGGTCTAGACACTATACTTCTGTTTATGCATTCTAGAATTTCATTGACTTTTTTAGTTGCTGTATCACACTGTTGGCTCATATTGAACTGGAGTTGGTCTGTTTGGAACATGGCCCTGCCCAGGGCATGGGTGGGCATGTGTGGTGGTGGGGCTAAGGAGGGTCCCTCCTATGCCCAAAAGCATTTTGTTCATTACAGGCATGAAAGCCTGGGGGGAGGGGGACACACTATTTTGGGCACCCTGAGATCCTCCAGTTGTCCCCCAAAAACTGACCTGGGCACACACACACACACCACCCATAGTGGTGAGATAGGATTGTGAAGGGGGACTGTGAAAAAACCAAATACCCTCCAAGGAAAAGAATGGTTGATGTTCCCCAGACAGATCAGTCTGCCTTTTTCCACCAGTTGCCCCATTGTTGGAGGAGGCTGCAATCTGAGGCTTGGGGGAGGGAGCAGAAAAATAAAAAGGACTTGTGGGTGGGATGTAGTGCCATATTGGCCCCCTCTGCTCCCAGTTCATGGAGGAACAGCCTCTGCTGAAAGCCACATGGGTAGCACACCCATAGGGGTCTCCCTTTGGAAACAGTTCAGAAACATCAGCAGGTCCAGAATGCTGCAGCCAGAATGCTGACCAGGGCCAGTTATATGGAGCATATACCCTGGCTGAAACAGCTTCACTGGCTATTGGTTTGTTTCTAGGTACAATTCAAAGTGCTGGTCATGGCCTATAAAGCCCTACATGGCTTAGGTCCAGTCTATTTGAGAGACTGCATCTCCCTATACGAACCTGCTAGAGCCCTAAGATCTTCAGGGAAAGGCTTTGTCTTGATCGCACCATTATCCCATTTGACTGTATTGCCCATGAGGTCTCTTCCAACTCTACGATTCTATGATTCTACCACACTATAAAATGCTAAAATATTAAAATAATGTGCTAAAAAAACCCACCAGCCTCTTTCGTCAGCAAGCCAAGATGTTTTTATTGAAGCAGGCATTTGATACATAATCATACATACATAATCATACCAGGGTGTTTTTTATGCAGTAGATGTGTTTTAGTCATGTGTTTAACTTTTGTATATTTTTATGTAATTTTATACTGGTCGTAGACAATTTTGACTGTTTTAAATTTTATTGTAATGTGTGTCTTTTAAATTTTTTTAAATCTGTGGGTCCCTTCTGGGAGAAAGGTGGCACACAAATGAAATGAAATGAAATGAAATGAGTGTTCCCCCAAAAGCTTTCTGCACTTTCTCAGGAATACTCTGGCCTTGGAGGTGGTGGTTGCTTTAAATCAGTGTTTCCCAAACTTTGGCCCTCCAGATGTTTTGGACTTTAGCGTCCAGAATTCTCGATTTTTGGCCAAACTGGCTGGGGCTTCTGGGAGTTGGAGTCCAAAAAAATCACTGCTTTAAAAAGAGGTACTTTAAAAAGCACCAGCCACATTTCTCCCCCCTACTTCCCTCTATTCCTGGGGTCTTTTCCCTGTGAGAGCACTTATGGGGGGGAGTGGGTTTCTCATTTGGTTCACATCCCCCTCCATACTGTGACTGAAGAAAAGACACTCTGCACATGCTCTCCTCCAACAGTCCCTTCTGCAGAGGATGCCTATGGTGAAGGGGAGAGGGGAAATCCTAATTAAAACCAGGCTAACTGAGGGGGGGGGGAAACAAGGAGGGGAAGTCTCCTGCAGTGGCATCCCTTGGGGGATGCAGACCACACCAGGTGACATCCAAAGGAGGGGGTGACACCACTGCTCCCCAAACACCTACCTTTTGGCAGAAACAGGCTGTGGCATTCACCTGCTTCCCTTTAAAATGCTTAAAAATATGGTGGGAGCCGGACCAAGCTCAGTGGGAGGAGAAAGGAGAGGCCCCCAGATATTTTTTTTTAAATCAAATTTCAATTTTTTAAAACAATTACATTTTATTAGGATGTTTTAAAAAAAATAAAATACTTTTTAAATTGCCTTTAAAAACCTCACATTTTACCCAAATCCTCACTATGTATATGTATATGCATATAGGCTGTGCGTATGAGCTTGTAATTTGAAGGTGTAATTTTAATATTGCTAATTTGTTTTACAAGTTACAACTCCTAGCATTACCTTCAGTGCTATATGGGAATTATATGATTTACGAGGAACATGAATGCAGAAAAGCATGACTAAGGATTCTGTATGGTGTGAAACGGGAGAAAAAGGAGGAGGAGGAGGTCAGTGGAGGGGGGAGGGTGACACCAACCCCAGGGATGCCCCTGGTCTCCAGGAAACCCCCCCCCCATCAGAGGGAATCCCTGACCTTGGAGGGGAGCGTTCTCGCGCGGGGGGGGGAGTTCCGTTAGTGCCCCCCCCGCTCAGCTCCCAGCCCACCGACCGACCGACCGACCCACTTTTCCCTATGGAGCGCTACGAGGTGGGGGAGGGAGAGGGAAGGGGGGACCCCAGGGCCGGAGGGGGCTGCCAAACGACCCCCCTATCGACCCCCCCCTTCGCGGAGGGGTTGGAAGGCGGGGACACAAGGGGGGTCCCCAGGAGGGAGGGAGGGGATGGCGCTTCCTCTGAAGAGTCCTAAAAGGGGGGGGGATGTACTAAAACAAATGATAGTACTTGCTCATAGGGAAACACAGAGGAGAATCCCTGCCCAAAGGGAAACATAGGAGAATCCCTGCCCATAGGGAAATATTGGGCAAATATTCAATGTTTCCCTGTGGGCAGGTATTCTCTAAGGCAGGGGGGGTAGGCAACCTTTCCCCTTTAAGGGCCGAGGGACTTCAGCTCCCAGAAGCCTTGGCCATGTTGGCCAATAGTCCCATGTTGGCCAATAGCTCCTGGGATTCTGGGAGCTGAAGTCCCTCGGCCCTTAAAGGGGAAAGGTTGCCTACCCCTGGACTGTAAGGTTTCCCTATGGGCAAGCATTCTGCCATGATTTTCTATGGCCAAGCATAGGTTCCCTATGGGCAAATAATGCCATTTTGTTTTAGTATGTCCCCTAAACCCGGGATTTCTCTTATTCCCTCCCCCAAGGAGGAAAGGAGGGGAGGGGAGGGACACCCCCCC
>CM034713.1:511244-529170 GCA_020142125.1 Phrynosoma platyrhinos
GGCAGTTCAAGCGGTCTCCAACTGGGTTACTTCTGCAGTGTGTGTTGGACCGAAGCAACCATGGCCATGGATCTGCAGGAGCTGAGCAGAGCGCAGTTGAGGAGAGGGTTTCTTTTGGAGGCCTCTCATCCATAGGGTCGCCATGGGTCCAAATCAACGCAAAAGCAGTTACAATCACAACACAAATCCAATTACAGTACAAGAGGTCTTGAACAAAGACAATGGCTTCATGGCACACTACCTGTATTAATACGAGAGCCCTCCCTACTGCACTCATAACAAAAGAAATAGCAGTTAAAGCCGTGTCAAACTGGACAATTTCTCCATTGTCGGCACAGACCATGCCACATTTGGTCAGAAAAGGTATTAATAACCCCCTTTATGAATAATGATGATAATTGCCGTGTTCCCCCCCCCCCATTTCTTACCTGGGAGGGAGGGATGGTTGCACAAAGGGTCCCTCTCTTACCAAGCCCTTTGTTCCTCCTGCCCAGGTTGAATGCATTGATGAAAAACATGCCAACGATGCCCTCGCAGAGGTAACCTCTCTTCATTACTTTTATGTCTCACACATTTGATTCGGCTGGGTCTCACCTGCTCATGCAGCAGGGGCTCATGCTGCAAGAAATGCACTGCTGGGTGTTGGTTTTGTGACAACAAATGGACTGCCTTGGAACAGGGCACCTGCGAATTCTGCTCTGCCACCAGGTTTAGCTTGGAGAAGAGAAGTTTAAGAGGTGATACCTAAAATGCAAAGACATACAACTCAGCACAAAAGTCAGAATCACACAAGCCATCGTATTCCCTATTACCATGTATGGATGTGAGAGCTGGGCAGTCAAGAAAGAAGATAGGAGGAAAATCAATTCATTTGAGATACTAGACAAGAGTACTGAGGATCCCACGGACAGCCAAAAGGACAAACAAATGGGTCCTAGAACAGATCAAGCCAGAGCCTAGAAGCCAAGATGACAAGACTTAGACTGTCATACTTTGGACACATCATGAGAAGGCATGCATTGTTGGAAAAGACAATAATGTTAGGAAAGGTGGAGGAAAGTAGAAAGAGAGGAAGGCCACATGCTAGAATGGACTTTATTAAAGACACCATGAATATGAGTTTGCAGGAGCTGGGCAGAGCAGTAGAGGACAGGGGGGGCTGGAGGTGTCTCATCCATAGGGTCGCCCATAGATCGAGATTAATGTGAAGGCAGTTAACAACAACAAAATGATAGCCCTGTTTAAGTATTTGAACTGAGGATTGAGCAAGCTTGTTTTCTGCTGCTCCAGAGAATAGGACCCAGATCAATGGATGCAAACTACAGAAAAAGAGATTCCACCCCAACATTGGGAAGAATTTCCTGATAGTAAAAGCTGTGGAAGACGCTCCCTCGGAGACTGATGGAATCTCCTCATTTGGAGGTTTTTAAACAGCAGTTGGATGGCCATCTGTCAGGGGTACTTTGATTGTAAGTTCGTGCATGGCAGAATAGGGTTGGACTTGATGGCACTTGAGGTCTCTTCCAACTCTAGGATTCTTATGATTCACCAGTGAGGTCCAGGGTCTGGGGTGGTGATGGTAGAAATGGGGCAGCTGCCCTCCTTCAGGTCTTTCTGCCGATGGCAAGTGAACATGTTTCTTTTCCAAAAAAGAGCTGGCTGCAAGGATCTTGAAGCATGGGCCCTTTGCTCTTTGTCTTTTTTCACCTGAGGAAGGCTGTTATTAATCGGGGAGGTGGACAGGGCCCCTTGCAGCTCAGCCTCTTCTTCCATGGTTATGTTTTGCAAAGTGCCCAAGTGCTCTAGGCCCTAGGTTAGTAAATGCTGGCCCAAATCACCTTGCCTGCAAATCTTTCCCTAATAATTTTTACTTCTGTACAATCTGAAAATGCATCCTCTAGAGGTGGAGAAACAGAGTAGCAGACATCAGGAACCCACTCTCCGCATTCAGACCCCCCTTGCCCCCGCAGCATTTGAGCAGAGTAAGCCAACAATGCAGGAATGCAGACAGACCTCCAGCATCCCTTGACAAAAGTGCCACAGGGGTGCGTGATCCTTTCCTGGAAGATCCACTCAGGTCTTCTGAGAAATGTTTGCACCAAATGGCCAGGACTAGATTGGCAATGGTTTTCCAGAGGACTTTTTCTTCTGCTGCCCCAGACTGTGGAACAACCTGCCAGAGGAGATACAACAGTTGAAAATTCGGACTCTTAAAAAAAAAAAACAGCACTAAAGATATATCTCTTCCGGCAGGCCTACCCAATCAATTTTAAATCATGACCTTTAATTGGTATATTTTAAAGAATGTATTACAGTGGGCCCTCCACATTCACTGGAGCTAGGGGCTTGTCACTGGAGTTAGGACCCCCATGAAAGTGGAAAAACTGCAAATAAGAAACTACTAGGTTTTTCAGCCTGAGAGAATCAACCTAGGAATCTCTGGTGCAACTCTATGGTCAACATCTGCAGGAATTTGACCATAGAATTATGCTGGAAGATCTACAAATGCCTAGAGAAATGTTAGCTCTAGAAATCCCTAGAATCTGATCCTCCGGTGTCACTCTATGGCTAAATTCTAGAAGACTCAAACTGCAGGACTTAGAGATTCCTAAAGAGAACATAGTAATGAAATCTGTGAATAATCAAATCCACAAAATTCAAAACCACAAATGTGGAGGCTGACTGTATATGAATGTATTTAATTTTAACTGTTGGTTTTATATGTTGTTTTTTATTGTGTTTTGTATTTTAACATGTTGTACCCCGCCTTGAGCCTTGAAGAGAGGCGGTAAAGATATTATTATTATTATTATTATTATTATTATTATTATTATTATTATTATTATTATTTATTCCATGGGCCCTATGGATTTGATGCTGTACAATTGGGCAGCAGGAGGAAAGAGGGGAATGCTAGGGGACACCCTCCCTGATTAGCTTGGGCTGTTCATTTCTTCTGAGTAGATCTTTTCCCTTTCTTTTCTGTTTTCCCAATAGGTAATCAATCTGCTGAAAATAAAGCATCGAAACATTTGGCCCTACAAAGAATTTTTCATCACTTGGGACAATAAGGTGAGTGTGGGGCAGCCCCTCTATTTGGCTGGTCTTCTTGCCCTCATACCCTGGGAAGGAGGCACCCTTGATTTCGCTTGCATCCACACTGCAGAAATAATCTGGTTTGACGCCATTTTAACTGCCATGTCTCCATGCTATGGGATTGTGGGAATTGTAGTTTGTTGCAGCACCAGAGTGGAGCCCCAGAATTCCACAGCATAGAGTCATGGCAGTGAAAGTGGTGTCAAACTGGATTAGATCTGTAGTGCGGATGCAGCCTTAGTGGGGACCTACTCCCCCTGTGATGCTGGAGACAAAGGATGGGCACAGAGCTGCATGCCTCCAGTCTCCTTGGCTGGGAAAAGTGGACATAGACACAATTGGAATGAAACTCATTAATTCATTCAGCCATATGCTGGAGACTCATGTTGAGATGCCTGTGCATCCTGGAGCAGAACTGAAACCCACCCTTTCCCAAACAGTTTTCCTTAGACGGTGTGTAAGGGAAGGAGTACTTGAATTCTCCCTGATATGAAAAACAAACTCCCTGCACTAACAGAACTAGCAGTCAGGGAGAAGTCTTGTTGGAACTTCACTTCAGTGATATGTAACAAAGCTGATTCATTTCCCCTTCCAGTTCATTTCCCCAGCACTTCATTCATCCACACAGGACACTGTGCTTTTCAGTACGGCATTTCAGCTCCAAGATGACTTCTTACCCAGCACAGTGCAGGATTAGCCCCTCAGCTACCTTTAAGGAGCCTCACACTCTGTTCTTTTTCTTGACTGTACCAAGAAGCCTCTGGGGCACACTTTGAAACCCCCTTGTAGTAACGGGCATAAGCAGCTTCATCTTTCTTCTGTTGCAGATTTCATCTGTCTTTCTTTGCTTGGTGATGCCTTATTCGGATCAAGGAGACCTTTCATCTCTGATCAAAACCAGGAGGCACAAACATGTGAAAATACAGAAAATGGTAAAAAGCTAGTATTCAATAAGTAACAATACCATATATGGTGGTTGTTGTTGCTGTGTGCCCTCAAGTTATTTCTGACTTATAGCAACCTAAGGCAAACCTATCATGAGGTTTTCTGAAGCAGAGAGAGTGTGACTTGCCCAAGGTCCCCCAGTGGGTTTCTATGGTTGAGAGGGGATTTGAACCCTGACCTCCAGAGTCCACTGCTCAATCCACTACCTCATGCTGGCTCCTAGCATTCACCAATTTCCTACACACACAAAGACATACCATTATCAAAAATATAACAGTACCAAATGAATTTGGAACAAAATGATAAAAGGAGAAGTAAGGGGGAAATACATGTAAGGGGGAACCTCTAGCTTTCAGGTATTTGTAGAATTAATACTTCAGGAGCGAGTCCTACCTGCACCACTGCCAGCGCAGTCAGAGGCGGCTTAAACAAGGACTGCTGTGTCCTACTCAGGCCCATCCCTGACATCAAAGGCTGACCAAGAGGCGGACTCCTTGTCTAGCATCTGATAGCCCTCCCACCTGGTAGAAGGTGTAGGATGCCCCTGCATTAGCCAGGGCAAATAGGAACAGTACAGGGCTGGCCTTTTTTCTGTCCAAACAGCTGGACAGACTCTCCTTGTGGCAAGTGACTAACAAAATGAGCCATCGAGGCATGATCCTGGTGATTGTTAACAGGCTGACCCTGGCTTGAAACAAAACATCACACAACAAAAGCAATAGCTGTCTCTTGCTTGCCAAATAGTTTGGGGGCTGGCAGGGTGATCATGGGTGGGGGCCCTCTTGGTTGCCCCCTTGGCCCAGGGCCAATGGCAGGAGCAGAATTATTGGAGCCCCAACTTGGCCTGATGACACACTTCTTTTCCTGTCTGGATGTCTGTTGCTCACAGTCCATTAACATATTTGTGTCCATAGGTGATTCAGATGTTCTTGGGGCAGATGGTAGATGCTTTGGTTTATATCCACCAACAAAAGATTTTTCACAGGTGAATTTAAAAATCTATTTATGTGAATTGCTAATATGCCCCGTTTCTGCCAGTTTCTTCTGTCACAACATCTTTATTTTTTATTTTAAAAACATTATGAAAAAAAATATGATCATATCCTCATTTTAACAACCTGATGAAACATTTGAATGCATTTCAGAAACATCAAGCCATCCAACATCCTTTTATCTGGTGAGACATCATTCATGCTTTGTGATTTTGGCTCAGAAAGTCTTATGACTGATGAGATGAAATGGCAAATAAGGGTGAAAGAAGGTAAGAGATTTTTGGTGTTTAAATTTTCAGTAGCCTTAATCTTCAGAATTCACTGTAATTCTGTGGGGTGAATGGGTAAATAACGTGCAATACAGTGATTTTACCTAAATAGCAAGAGAGAGAGAAAATCAGTAAGAGTATAGCAATATATTTCTACCCATGCTGCATTCAGGACATTAAAATATGCTTTGCATAGCAACAATTGTTTATCTGAAATCTGCCTGGAATTATTTTAGTACAATTCAGTCTAGCCAACAAATGCTTGCAAAAGAATTTCTTTGCATTCAGCACATGATCGCCTCTGCCAAGCAGCAAAGAAAGTGATAGCATTCTGTGCATAGAATCTGAAAGGAAATTGCTCTGTATCTGCTCCACATGAATTTAGCCATTTCAGTAGGAGAAATGTCATTGTCTTCACTTTTGGACAGTTAGCCAAAAGCCGTTTCACCATCAATAATAATAATAAAAAAAACTACTTGAGAATTCATTGTGATATTATTACAAACCCAACCTAGCTTGGCATACATGTAAAAATACCAAAAGACATGTACATGTGAGCTGTCAACCATTTCTTTGGGGAATTTCCTGTAGTGGAATGTAGGTCTTTTCTACAATCCATGACCTTTTCTTGCAACTGTTCTGACTTCAAAACAGAGCAACTATAAAAGACAAATCATATGACCCCCAAGCAGCCTAATACATTTTGAAATCAGATTTGTTGGTTAATGCTGCAGCTTTTGAGACACAAATGATTGTGGATACTTGTCATTAGCAATACTACCACTGTGGAGATTGAACCTGGCTGGAATATAGAGCAATCAGGGAGATGTTATACTGGGAATTGTCTCTTAGGATGAGTTGCCAAAAAGGAAAATTAAGGATTTGTTCTGGCAGCTTCTTATAGGTTTTTAACCTATGGGGCATTGCAGGTTTTTAACCTAAAGGGCCAGCCTGGGGGTGGAGTTGGGGCAGGGCAGCTGCACGCCAGCCACCCCAACCCCACCCCGAAGCCGTCCTGATGCTACACACCCGTATTCACAGCGTGCGGTGTCAGGATGGCCTCCGTTGCAGTGCCAGCTCTTACGGTGGCCTTTTGGGAACACTCTTTTAGGGGCGGCAAAAGACGGATTGGGGCTGCGGTGCAGGGTAGCTGCGGCCCCGATCTGCCACTGGCAGGGGAGGCCCAGAGCCACCCGTCTGCATGGCTGCATTGTCTTATACAGAACTTTACATGTATCAAATGAATCAAACAGATGGGGGCACAGGCACTAAGCCTTGTCACAAATCAAGATGCTAACTCTGCCTACACATTTATCCAAAAATGTCATCACAAAAGCTAATGACATCACCCACAATATACAGGGGACTTTCACGTGCTCATCCTCCAATGTGATTTATGTCATACAATGCCATCAATGCCAGTCAGCACTCTACATTGGGCAAACAGGCCAATCCCTGCAGCAAAAGATAAATGGATATAAATGAGACATTAAGAATGGGAACATACAAAAACCAGTGGCAGAACATTTCAGTCCCCCTGGGCTTTCCATCTCAAACCTCAGAACAGCCATCTTTTAACAAAAGAACTACAAAGGTAAATTAGTTTCTTATGCCTTTGTTTACAAACAACCATCGACCATCATTAAAACTGGACTTGTCACTTCATTTCCATAAACAAAAGATTTTGAATTTGAATTGACATTCTCACACACCAATGGCATATACAGGTCTATCTCTGGTTTCCACTCCACCAAATGCATCTGAGGAAGTAGACTTAAGTGTACAAAAGCTCATGCTGCCAACTTCTTTCTTTCAGTTTGTCTCAAAGGTACTACAAGATCTCTCTCCATATTGATTTTACAGACTAACATGGCTATATCTTTGAAATGTATCAAATGGTTTATGCTTTTCTCGATAACTCAAAAAGAACATGGTATGCATCCAAAGTGTTACTGTACCAATAATATTTCCTGAAATAATAAAAATCCTGTGCAAAAAAATAACCCAAATTCTGACTTATAGAAAGTGAAATTCTGCAGCCCTTGCAAACTGTTCACAAACAATACTTTTGTCTCAAGTTTACAGTCAATTATTTTACTGGCCTAGGAGGGATAAAGGGATATTGAAACTCATCATCCTCAATCTGTATAGATATTAGGAAGGAATGAAAGGTATTGTGGTACAACAACATCCTTATCCCTGGATGATATGATAGTCCTGTTTAAATATTTGAAGGGATGTCATATTGAGGATGAAGCAAGCATGTTTTCTGCTGCTCCAGAGAATAGGACTCAGAACAATGGATGCAAGTTACCAGAAAAGAGAGTCCACCTCAACATTAGGAGGAACTTCCTGACAGTAAGAGCTGTTTGACAGTAGAAGACACTCCCTTGGAGTGTGGTGGAATCTCCTTCTTTGGAGGTTTTTCAACAGAGGCAGGAAATGCATCTGAGGAAGTAGACTGAAGTCTATGCTGCCAATTTCTTTCTTTCAGTTAGTCTCAAAGATGCTACAAGATCTCTCTACATGAGGATGGCCATCTGTTGGAGATGCTTTGATTGAGAGGCCCTGCATGGCAGGGGGTTGGCCTGGATGGCCCTTGTGGTCTCTTCCAACTCTGTGATTCTATGATACCCTTCTTGATTATTTTCACAGAATAGCTGTTTTTCCATGTCAGGTTATATATTTTCATCTTGCATTCTTGGTAAAAAAGGAGAACTTCTCCTCTTGGTTTATCTTCCCTCAGATCCCCACTATGGGTGCTGGATGGCTCCCGAAGCCCTGGAGTTTTCCTTCAGTGACAAAGCTGACATCTGGTCTCTTGGCTGCGTTCTGCTGGAAATGATGAGCTGCTCTCGCCTGAAGGTCATTCTTGGTCCTCTGACAGTACTGTGCAGGTTTTCTGATTCTACTCTTTTGAGAGTAGATTAAAAATAAAAAGCACTGATTATAATCCAAGCCTCTCCACACTGAAGAGAGAAACATTTCAGCTGATCATCCAGGGAAGGCCAGACAAAGGATAGTTTATTACAGGTGTGATCAGACCAGTCAGTGGGAGAGCTTTAAGCCTGAGCTTAAATATCTCTCTTTGAAAGACGACAAGACTTAATATTGTTTAACACTACCTGGATCTTCTGGTCCTTTTGGGTTGAGACTGGCACTGCATTCAGCTAAGCAGTGCGGGAAATGGCAGTTGTGCCAGGAACTGCCAGCAGCTTCATGAGGTGGGTGGACTGCTGTAGGTACCCATTTCTGTAGCATAGGGTCCCGACACCTTTCAGAGAACAAGACCTCTAGGTTAAGGTGTAAAGTGGCACAAAGCTTCTGCTTACAGGCAGAGCTGTGCTCCCTGTTTGAATGGTGTGCTGCTTGCATGTGCGCAGGTTTGACTCTTCTGAAGCTGAGTGGGTAGGCATGGGGTCTGTCTGTCTGTGGTCAGTGCTGTGTAATACTCAAGATATGTGAGAAAGAAGAAAATCCACTTCTAGAGTTGCCAGAGTTGTAGAAACGCTACCATGCCTCAGGTGTTTCCCAAGAGTGGCATAAAAAAAAGGAACGAGATGGGACTATATCGGAACACAACAGAGTTCAAAAGAGAGTATGTAGGTTTTACATATCTGTTGGGTATGTTAATTTATTTTAGGCGAAAGATATCATTCAGTTACTGCATGACATTCAGAAGAACAGTAGTTGCCTGGAGGGGGCTTTGAAAGCCATGAAGCACCAGGAGACTCCTTTGGCTTCCATCTTGCTGGGCATGCTAAAGATCGAGCCCACAATGCGGCCAACAGCACAGTGGGTCCTGCATTTGTTTTCTCCTCTTGTTGTTATTGTTGTTGAAGAAATTGATGTGCCATGTTCTAAGGAAATAATAATAATAATAATAATAATAATAATAATAATAATAATAATAATAAATTTTATTTATAGCCCGCCCCTCTGCTTAGCAATCGGGGGCGGGTTACAGCATTTAATGGACATGTCTCCCAAGGCAATCTCCCTCACAAGAATAATAAAACAGCAGGCACAATATGTGTTGTTGTGTGCCTTCAGGTTATTTCCGATTTATGGTGACCCTAAAACAAACCTATCACAGGGTTTTCTGAGGCTAAGACTATATGACTCATTCAAGATCACCCTGTAGGTTTCCATGGGTAAACTGGGAACTGAACTGAACCCAGATCTCTAAAGTCCAAGTCGTACACTCAAGCCACGTAGGGTTGCCATTTGTCCCGGAAAACCTGGAAAATCCTGGATTAAAGGGATTAAAAATGTCCTGGCCCATTGAGCCATTTGAAGTAATAAATCTTGGATTTCTCCTTTGTCACAGGCTGATGGGTAGGTTAAAATATGGCAGTGGTGATGAAGCGGGAAACTGTGCAAGAAGACTGGCACTGGCAGGAGCTTCATTCTGCCCTGCAGGCTCCGGTTGCTTCTGCACAGGTATAGCATTGCCATCTGAGTCTTCTATTCCCTCTCCCCTTTCCCCAACAGGCCCAGAAGGTGGAAAAGGAAAGGAGGCAAGCAGAGATGGCTTTTGTTGTGTAATGATTGTGTCAGTGGCTTGAACCTGAGGCTAGACAGCACAGTGGAATGTCGCTTCTAAACAGCCTTGCGAGAGCAGAGGGAGTCCCTTTACTCTCTGGGGCTGCTTGGAAATCTCCTCTCTTCACATCAGCTGGGGGGGAATAATAAAAGAACTCTTAGCTTGGTACTATATTCAGGGGTAGTCATGTTGGTCATATAGCAAAGTACAGTAACATCCATAATTCACAAACAGTGGTACCCTTAGTTAGCCAACCAAAAAGCACAAGATACATACAGAGGTTGAAACATAAAGTAGAAAAAGTGTAATGATTAATGTGTTGAATTATGATAATCAGATTGCAAATTTGCAATATGCACAATTATAATAATTTGCATATATGCAAATTAGATGTTTGGATATGAAAGACTGGAATATGGCAACCCTAAAGCCACTACTCCACACTGGCTGTATCACAATACATTGATGGTACTAAAGAAAGCAAGCTTGTTGTTCTTTACCATATGAGCCACTTCCAGATTAGTCAAAAGCAGCCTTTAAAAGAAAGGTTTGAAAGACCACTGTGATGACCAAATTATATTACTTTCAGACATCACAAAACCAGGCATCAATCCTTGCTAAAGGCTAGGGCTGCAATTCGGTAGAAACATACCTCAGTCTAGTTGAATTTGGTGGAGTTTTCTTTTGATTAGGTATGAATACTATAGAGTTGAATTGTAAGCTCTGAGTCAGTTATAAGTTGCCTGGAGGCATTTGCTATTTGATAGACAGAGGCTGCCCAGCTGATCAGTTTTGGATGGATCCCCCTAGCTTTATTTGATATAATGAGCCATTCTGAGCAACACAAAACCCTTTTCTGTAATCTCAGGGTGTGACCAATGGAGCTGGATTATGCCTTTATTGCCAAAGGGAAGCAAAAGCACAGTTTTGACTGTTTGATGCCTCTTTTATTTCTTAGCTATTTTCTGTCCCAAACTGGGCCCTCAAGAGATCACTTGTCTTATGAAAATGTCATTGCTTCAGCAAAACCAGCTAGACTTTCCCTTCTCTTCTCCTGCTTTAGGGAGCTGGTTGATAATCCATTTATTAGAGAATGCCTGGTTCTAGCTGAGTCGCCCTTGATAAAGGTGAAGAAGAGTCTGCCTCCAGGATTACTGGACATTATCCTTGATGGTGGAATCCAGACTGTTCTAGGTAATTATAAAAAAGTAATTTTCATAGATAGGCTTGACTTTTACATAGATAGGATTGACTCTTGACTTTTTGGACAGAGAATGGAGTCTAATCTATGAGGGGAGCAGGCACCTTCCTACTTCAGACATAGTCCATACCTTGATATTGCCTCAACCCCTTTCCTGTGGCACCATGTGTCCCATTGAGCCAAAAGCAGGGAGCATTTGAACCCATCCAAGAACCTTCAAATGAAAGGTACAAGTATGGAAGGGACCAGGCTCACCTTCAGCAGATTTTATCAAAAGGTGTAGAAGGCAGAACATTTGCTAATTGGTCTGTGAGAAAGGCTTATTCTTGCGTTGCTTCCAGTTATTCAGTGGGGCATGTATGGGATGATATCCCGGTGGATTATTCTCTTGGAGAGCTGATGATCAAGGCTGGCTTGTTCTGGAGTCTTTCCCTGTTGCACCATTCCATGGGCCATCCAAGCCAACCATGAGCCATACTGCCAAGGAGCGTTAACTGCTTCTGCATTGCAGGTACATCAACCTGATATCCCTTAGTGGAGGAAAAGTGGGATACTATCCCCAGCAAAAGGTGTTGCTGTTTTTGTTAACTGACTCTGACTCATGATGACCCCATGAATGAGACACCTCCAAGCTCCCCTGCTTTCAGCCGCTCTACTCAGATCCACCAGGCTCAGGGTTGTAATCTCCCTGGTTGAGTCTATCCATTTGGTTTGTGGTCTTCCTCTCCTTCTACTGCCCTCAACTTTTCCTAGCATTACTGTCTTTTCTAGTGAGTCAAACCTTCTTGTGATGTAGCCAAAGCTCAACAACCTCAGTTTAGTCATCTTCGCCTCCAGAGAGAGTTCAGGTTTGATCTGTTCTATGACCCATTTGTTTGTCTTTTTTGACTGTCCATGGTATAGGGGACAAAAAAAAGGGTACTGAAACAAGTCAGACCTAAACTTTCCTTGGAAGCCAAGACGTACAAAGGCTGTTGTACTTTGACCACAACATGAGAGGGCAAGACTCCCTAGAAAAGACAAGGTGTCCTCTCTAAAAGTATCTTGGAAGAAAGGGCTGCCAGTACTGGCTGCTCTATGATGACAATTTATTCATCTGAAGCTACAATCAGTGAAGAGCACAGGCATGAACTGGATCTGGGTCTGAATCAAATGTGATACAGGAATGGACA
Source organism: Phrynosoma platyrhinos (assembly GCA_020142125.1). Taxonomy (NCBI): domain Eukaryota; kingdom Metazoa; phylum Chordata; class Lepidosauria; order Squamata; family Phrynosomatidae; genus Phrynosoma; species Phrynosoma platyrhinos. Next base: position 523,466 of record CM034713.1, read on the forward strand.
TCCTGATTCCCACCCAACCTGCCACCATCCTGTGCCTGTGTAATTTTCCACTGCAAGGCCCAAAGCAACTCTGACAGGTGTTGGTGGATGGGATCCAGAGGAGGGGAGAAAAAGCAGTCCACTGATGTGATCCAAACTGGAGCCCTGTACAGCTGAAGATGAAATAAACTGAAAATTAAATAAAAAATGGGGAACTCACCAGATTTTTAAAAATCCTGTCTAGTGGCTTCATCTCCTCTCTGCCTTCACAACAGATAGGGCAGATATGGATAGCAGCAGTGCCACAACCAATTTTGCTATCAGTCTTGCCCTTTCCCATTACATCAGCTGAGATGTCTACCATAAAAGTAATCTAAGCAGTACCCAGTCTAAATACTACTTTTACATGAAAAAGGTAATTAGTTGCTTTTAAAAAACTAATGACTTAAAAAAAGATTCCTGGAGAAGGAAACCTGTGATGTCACAGGCAGTAACTAGTCAGTGCAATGTACAGGTGTTGGCTGTGCACACCGGGCAATTCTAACAAATTCAGACCTACTCAGGATTAAATGAGTGTGGGAAGAAATGGGCTGCCCCTTTTGATAAACCAATTACTTTCTCTCTTCCTGTGCTCTGAGTGCAAAATACTGGCCTATCTTACATAGGTGTCATAATTACTAGGATAATTGTACGTGAATACTTATTAGTATATAATCATGTTGCTAATTACTGTCAGGTCAACTTTGACTTATGGCAACCTTTGAAATGAGATATCTTCAAGGCACGCAGTTGTCAGCTGCCCCATTCAGGTCCTGCAGACTCTGGGCAACTGTGGCTTTCTTGGTGGAGTCAGTACACCTGTGTCAATATGCATTACATGTTATGAAACTAGACCCACTAGTCTGATAAAAAGACTTACATATACAATCCAATGTAAGATCTTGGCTAATAACTGTGATGGTTATTGTAAATATTTTTTTTTACATAAGAAGGATCTCACAGAGAAGCCCATTTGTCTGTCTTCTCTAGAATTTATGGTGTCTTATCAAGACATAGAAGAAGCACAAGAAAAGAGCATTGAGCGTCTCATTAGCCTCTTGAAAGAAGCAAAGGGTATGTTTTGTTGTGCTTCTCTTTTAGCATTATTTTTTAGAATTTGCTATTCAACATGCCTGGCAACAAGGAGGCCCTTCCATTCCCTGGCCTTGGGGAGGACTGGTGGTAAAGTAGCTTCCTCCCAGGGGCCTGGTTGCTTGCCCACTGTGGCTGGGGGCTGAGACCAGCCACATGCCCTCTTCAGCCTGGGTTCCAAATCCCTGGCATAAGCCCTGATAAGATAACAGTCCCCAGTGATGGCTGTCCCCTCATTTGCCCAGTGGGTTGTACTGTGTGGGGTGGGGAAGCTATACTTTAAAATGAAAACAACAGCAGAGAACAAAAACAGACACCATGAACTCAAGTAAAACAGCTGCAGTTTCTTTCCCACAGTCAGTGTAAAAGTCTTCCTTGGACTTATGGATCCTGTGACTTATGCCATGAAAAATCACATGGATTCTCCTGAGGTCCTGTTAGCTGGATTCTATTTCCTGCTTGAGATCATTGGCAGAGGTAGGGCAAACAGCAATGGCCAGGTCCCGTGTGGTTGTGGAACCATTTGTGTAGCCTGCTTAGCCGAGTGCTTTGCAGTCCTTACGTGTTTGTTAAGCTCATGCCTTATTGCCGGAGGCCACCCAGTGACCTGCCTTGCTCAGAGGAGACATAACTGTGGGTCTCCCATCGCCACACCTGTTGTGTTGCACTGTGTACCACACTGGTCCCCTTTTGCAACAGCACCCAATTGATTTTTTAAAATGTTAATGTGTGGAATCAAAGAGAGATAAATTTCTTCAAAGACAGCAAAGGTGGAGAAGCAGCTGTGGAAGGGAGCTCCTCTGCCATTGTTGATCTTTTGACTGAGGAAATGCAGGTTCTCAGGAGGAGCAAAGGCTTCAGAGAACCTTCAGCTTAAGAACAACTGCACTGAAAGTGTCCCATACCTTTCATAAATAGTATCTGAATAATCCTTATGATGGCTTTGTTATGTTGGCTCAAGATTATTATAATATTAACCTTCTATTATAGAAGAAATGGGGGAAACAAAGGAGGGGAAGACTGAAGGGGGGCAGCTTTCCTGAGACCAATAGTAAGTGCAAGGTTGTGGTGGGATTTCCACTCCAGAGCTCCCAGCTCATCCTCTCAGCTACTCATCATCTTGTCAAACTGGGACCCAGTATGGCATTTTAGGTGTCTGCCTAGAACTAGAAAGAATCATGTGATCAGTCATAATTTCTGAGCCTTAACTCTCACACAGTTGTTGTGAAAGTGAAATACGGTGGAAGCATCAGAGGAAAATTTTTGAACTCCTTGAAAGTCTGTGAATACAATAGATATTCAATTTGGGACAGCAGGAGGTGGACAAATGTCTCATGGGCCCATCAGTGATGTTGGGAGCTGTGGAGGCTCTTTCTCTCTTTCTCCATGTATAAAAAGAGGGATTGGGGGCACCTGAAAGAATAACCAGATTATTTCAACACAACGCAAGCTTTCATGGATGACAATAGCCCACTTCTTCAGATGCAGCTACACTGAAATAGACTAACGTCTCTTGCTTTCTCTCTGAAAATAACTATCTTTCCATGACAACCTTAAAACACACTGAGGAAACCCTTTAAGCATTACCACCCAACCTCCAGGAGCACATCACATATCCTGTCCTTTCCACTGCGACCCTTGGTGGATCCTGCCTTGTTAGGGAAATAGTTCTCGGTTGTTACCCTTGTCCTGAGATGTGATGCACACACTCAAGGCCCCTGACACCTCTTGTAATGTGCTCTGCTTTGGGCAGCTGTGGGACAGAACCTGAATGTGGAAATGCTGGCCTGCAACAACATTCTCAGTTGCCTGCTGGACTCCATGAGGGCCCACATGGACAACGAAGGGCTGCTGCAGATGATCTGTACCTTATTCATGATGATGTCAAGCAATGGTAAGTGCAGCCGAGGGGGAAGGGGAGGCAGTGTCACACATACATACACACATTTTGGTGCCGTATGTACTCTGGCAGAAATGCTCAAGAGGCCAGAAGGTAGCAATGAGGTCACACTGAGACCTAGGAAGTCTTGCCTGCCAACAAATCCAATTTGCTCCCTTCATCTCCCACTCGGGAAATTCCTCAGCTTAAAAAAAAAGGTCATTGAATTGTTAGAAGGCAGTGGCTTCCCTTCTTTTGGGATAAAGACCAGCCTAGACCTTCTTGCCTGCAAAAGCCAGCCTTAAGAGGAAAGAGCCAAGAACTGGGCTCAGTCAGGGTTCCACGGAGGCTGTGCATTGTCTTCCATTGCAGGGGAGGAAGCCATGGAACCACCCCATCTTTGCTTCCATGGGGATTGCTCTGTTGAAAATAAGGTCCCCCTTGAAACATCTGTAGCTGTGACTTCCCAGCTATTAGCAATACAAACAACTGCCACAAAAAGACTAGCTGGAGTGATGGAAGTGGGAAGCTTCAGGAGACACTTTTCTTTGTATGACTTGTATGGTGTCCTAAGCTGGCTGAAGATGAGAAACAGCAATGCAGTTGTGCATTTTGGTGCTTATTGTGTTTATTTCACTTTGCTCACCAGAGGCAGCTGCAGAGGCCCTGAGAAAGGCCGAGATCTTCTCAGACATGCTGACCATCCTGAATAAATTTGCCCACAACAAGGAGATCTGCCTTGCATGCTGTGGGGTCATTTGGAGTCTGCTTGCAAACTGTAAGTATTGGGGCAGGCAGCGGGAAGGGGCTCAAATATTACGCTGCCTTCTCTATTTGTATTAAAATTGGCTACGTTCCCCCAAATTCTTGCAGAAAAAGTTTGTGGCCATAATCTGTCACTGGCTCCACTGACTGAGGCAAAGAGTGGAGAGGGCCAGCACTAGGCCCTCTTACATTACAAGAATCAGTTGTAGTTGATACCTGAGAGAAAATCAAACAAATAAGGTGACTTTCAGCTCTTCAACCAAAACTGATTTCAGATCCCACACCTTCACAGAATCATAGATTAGTAGACTCCTAGAGGTGGAAGGGTCCGCAAAGGGTCACCCAGCCCAATCCCCTTTTGCCATGTGGGAATATACCACTAAAGCACTCCTGAGAGATGCTCATCCAGCCTCTGCTTAAAGACATCCAGAGAGTCCACTTTCCTCCAAGGCAGTCTGTATTCCACTGTCAGTTCTTCTTATTGTTGGGGGAAATCTGACATTGAATCCATTTGTCCATGTCCTATTCTCTGGACCAGCAGAAAACATTCTTGTTCCATCTTCTATGTGACTTCCCTTCAGATATTTATAAGATGGCTATCATGCCATTTACAGAACTTTACCTTGGTCATCCTTTTCTGAACACATTTCAACCTGTCAATATCCCTCTTACATTGAACACAGTATTCCAGGTGAGGCTTGCCCAAAGCAGAATAGAGTGGTCCTATTATTTCCCTTGGTCTAGACCATGGGTCGGCATACCTTTTGGGGGTGGAGCCAGTTCCGCTGTCCCCTGATTGTTGGCGGGCTGAAGGGGGGGAATGGCATCAGAGATGCGCGCACTCGCGCACACATGTGCACTACTCCTGCCGTCGTACATATGCGTGTGCGACACGGGGCGCCATTTTGTGTTCCAAAATGCCCCCCGCGCTCACGCATGCATGCGCACGATGGTGGGTGCCATTTTGGAATGCAAAACAGCGCCGCACGTTGCAAGTGCGTGGCGGTGGCAATGGTGGCAAGATCGGCCATGGGCCGGTTACAAGGCCTCGACGGGCTGGGTTTGGCCCGCGGGCCGTAGTTTGCCAACTGCTGGTCTAGACGCTATAATCCTGTTGATGCAGCCTAGAATCGCATTGGCTGTCACGTCACCTCTTCAGCTTGTGGTCTATGAAGACCCCACAATCCTCTTCACATGTAATACTGTACTTTAAAACCAAATGTCATCCAATTCATTTTGTTAGTTTTAGACTAGCTCTCCAATCTGTTAAGGACATTTTGAATTCTGATCCTGTCCTAAGTGTTACTATTGGTCTTGAAACTCCTGAGTTCTTGTGTGTGTGCATGTATGTTAGAGTGTTTTTATATATTTGATCCTCTGTGTGCTTGCTTATTGATTTATTTTTCTCTCATAATAAAAGTACCATTTCTTTTGGATAAATGCTGTCTCTACAGGAACTGTTCCCTCTAGCCTCCTGCATACAATGGGTTGGATCCTATTTACTATTTTTGAACTAATTATAAATTCCCCAAGGTCAAGTTTTTATTACATAAGGTTAATTCTTCATTCCAACTTCATAATAGACAGACAATAATCATGCAGTCGTACAAACAATTGTGCTAACAGTATAATAAAGGAAAGAAAAAAAAATAAAGAAATTAAAGAAAAAAGAATGAACATATAAAATATATTGGTTATATAAATTCTTTTCATTTCATATCATGTTACTTTTGTTCGTTATTTAACATTGGTTTCCCCTAATAGCTGTTACTGATGTAGAATGTCATCCTATTAACATTCATTCTGCCCTTTCTCTTTCGTTCTTCGTCTCTTTATTACTTCTGTTCTTCAAACCTTCCATTCTCCTATCTCTCCATCCTTCTACTTGCACTCCTTCTACTACCTCCTTTCTCCTTTCTTCTATCCATCTTCACAACCTCCTCTCTTTCTT
>CM034713.1:529270-548759 GCA_020142125.1 Phrynosoma platyrhinos
CCGCCTCTGATATCCTTAATCTTTACCTCCATTTTAATTATTCAAGAGGTCAAATCTGTCTTCGCTATTGTACCCCACTATTCTTCCTTCATCTTCTCCAAATGAATGAGTTTTAATTTTTGTGTCAGTTTGTCCATTTTATCATATAGCTTCATTGACCATTCTTTTATGTTAGGGATATTGTCAGATTTCCATTTCTGAGCATATAGTATTCTTGCTGTCATGGTCATGTAGAAGCAAATCTTTCTATATTTGTCCTCAATTTCAGAGTTAAACATGATTAATAGATAAAATTCAGGTTCTACTTGTATCTGTGTGTTCAAAATTTTACATGTTATTTCATTTATATGTTGCCAGTATTTTTTTGCTTTTCTACATGTCCACCAGCAATGATAAAATATGCCCAGTTTTTCCTTACATTTCCAACACAAATTGTTAGTGGTTTTGTATATTTTGGAAATTTTAACTGGCGTAATATACCAACAAAGATACATTTTATAAAAAAATTTCCTCAGATCTTGTGAGCATGTGTATTTTGTCACTTTAGTCCAGATTTTTTCCCAACTATGAAATTCAATGGCCCACATACTTCATCCATCTAATCATTTCATCTTTCACAGTCTCCCCTTCTAATTCCAGATCTAATAAATTTTTATAAAGTTTTCCAATTATCTTGTCTTGTTCTTCACAAAAAATTTTATCCAAGTTTCTTTCTTTCTCTTTAAACCCATGCATTTTTCTATCTTTTTGTATCGTTCCTTGATTTGGAGATATGTAAACCAATGAGTCTCGTAACCCTCTTTCTTTAAACCCTCTTTTGTTTTTAATTGCATATTTTTAAATTGTTTTTTAATTAAAATTTTGTAAGTAAGCCAATTATTATCAAATATCATTTCTCTCCTATGAAATGCTTCTTGGGGTGAAATCCAATGGGGTATTTCACTATATGTTTTCTTTCAGACTTTTTTCCAGACTCTTAATACATTTCTCCTGACACAATGACTATTAATTTTTTTTATACTGCAGATACACATGCCAGCCAAACTTTAAGTTGTCCCCTTCTAATTCCAATAGTCTATTATCTTTTAGAATTACCCATTCTTATACCCATGTGAGGACGCAAGCTTCAAAGTATACTTTTAGATTTGGAACTTCTAGCCCTCCTTTTTCTCTTGAATCTTGTAATATTTTCATTCTGACCCTAGGTTTCTTCCCATTCCAAACATAAGGTTAATTCTGATTGCATTTCAGCTGCAGATGCAATTGAGCCAAACCCCAAACATTCAAAACAGATTCTGGTGCTAAGCAACTGCTAAAAATAAATGCCTCTGCATATGAGAGAGAGAGAGAATGCAATCCCAGCTTCATTGGCAGCAATTAATGTTCCATCTATTCAGTGGGACTTTAGCACAATTGAAGAAAAACCGAAAAGTCTTTTCTAGTTAGATTATCTTTAAGTTAGTGAGTTGGATGTGTTGCATCCAATGCAATTTTATAGAGTATCTTATGCAATGTGACTCCTCTTTTAAATTGGATTCTACCTCAAAGGGCCAGTTCAGCGGTAGTTCAGCAGTTAAGATGCTGACTTTGATGACTGCAAGGCTGGCAGATCAAAAGTTCGAGACCCAAGAGCCATGTGACAGAGTGAGCTCCTGCCACTAGTCCCAGATTCTGCCAATCTAGCAGTTTGAAAGCATATAAAAGTGAAGTAGATAAATAGGTACCACTTTGGTGGAAGGTAACAGCATTCTGTGCAGTCATGCTGGCGACATGATCATAGAGTTGTCTTTGACAATGCTGGCTCTTTGGCTTAGTAATGGAGATGAGCACAGTCCCATACAGTCAGACCAACTTTGTCAACTTTGTCAAACAACCTTGTCAAAGGGAAAACTTTTACTTACCACATTCCCAAACTCATTTAAAGTTTTGTTATAACATGTGAAACCTCAAACAGCTTAACACCAGGATAATTAAACTGACTGTCCTGAAGGGAGTGCTTTCTCTCTGTCTCCTGCATGGATCAACTATGGTCACCCACTCTAGTGTTTCCTGTTCTCTCAAGTGTCACAGATAGGAATGTAGGAGAGAGATAGGATTATGCACAGACCACAATGGATATTTCAAGCCAAAACTGAAAGGTGGGGTGTAAGAATAATAATTTTATTCATCAGGATCTTTTGGGGAAGAAGCAAGATACAAATTAAATAACGAAAAAGTCACTTCCTGTTGTATTTCCTGGAAAATAAACAAGTTGTTTTGTTGATTCAGTGACCGACGTGGCTGAAATCCCCTTGAAAGATGCCATCGAAGTTGTGACCCTTGTCCTTCATACACACCTGGAGCACGCTGAAGTGGCAGAGTCAGCATGCTGTGCTTTCTGGGCCCTGTCCCTTCATGGTGAGCCTTCAAAGAGTCCTTCATCCAAAGCGACAACAACAGGGCTGGTCCAGGTGGGATTCGGACTGCTGCCTTCTGCATGAGGCTGGAAGATTCTCACTGGGATCTGCAATTGCAAGCCACTGATCTTCCCTTGCCATATGCAATTGTGTAGAATGTGGGCCATGCACACATTTTGTGTGGACACACAACTTGGCCCAAAATGGGTCTCACCAGAATGCCTTGCCAACATTACACGCATCGTCCCAGCAGAATCTCCAGATTGTGAAATGGATTTAAAAGATTGATAAAAACATGGAAAACATATTCCTATCCCTAGATTCAAGAATCTTTAATTGAAATATGTCAGATTCACCAACCCTGGTGAAAAACATTCTACTTACTATTCTCCAAGACATTACACATACACAAGACTGGATTACTTCCTTATATCAACGTCTCTTGCTTTAGACATAATGGGGGTTAAAACTGGGCAACAAACTATTTCAAATCATTTGCTAATATTCTTAGAACACAAAGCACCAACAGAGAGACTACCATATATACTTGACTATAAGTTGAGAAATGTATGGCCAAGAATTTACCCTAAAATCTGGAGTCAACTTATATATAGGTCAACACAGTTGCCATGAGTTGAGATCGACTGGAGGGCAGTTAACTTCAACAAACAGTAATGCAGAGAGATCTTGTAGCACCTTTGAGATTAACACAGCTATATCTTACAAACAGTAATATTGCTCATAAAGGTCCTTTAAAAAGCACCCCCAATGCCCCACTTTCTGTGCCTCAGCAGTGATTTCGGAGAGAGCTATGAGGCCTGTGTGTGTGTGTGTGTGTGATGATTCCCTTCTCAATCCAATCTCCAAACCTTTGCTTCTCTATCTCCAAACCTTTGCTTCTCCTCCTCCTCCTTGCTTTTCCCCATTTCCCCTTCACTTTAGCCCAATTTTAAAACCTTTACTTCTCCTCCTCCTTGCATTTCCTCTGATGACCAAGCTTCTCTTTTTCCCCCTCCACTTCCAACCCGATCTTAAAACCTTCTGTCTCCTAAATTCTACCCTCAACTTAATCCACAGGCCATATCAAAATCCATGATTTTGGCCCTAAAGCCTTCCCTCAATTTATACATGAGGTCGAAAGCATGTCACCATGGCTGGTCCCCCCTGCTGCAGGCGGCTTTGGATCAGCTGCTCTGCTCCATCTCAGTGCTGTTCAAACTGTGGCCATCACCAGCTCAGGAGGGAATAGTCAGCACTGGATCATACTGAACTTTCTCTGGAATCACTAAATATTACTGCGTTGTGGCTTTTCCTACCTTTTCCACTTTCAGGAGGACAAGGTAAGGGGGGAGAAGGAGAACTAGAGAAGGGAAGATGATTAGCCAGGAGTTGAAAGGAAGGAGAAACAAAACAATGAAGAGAAAAGGAGAGATAGACCAGGGAATGAAAGAGAAGAGTAAGGAGGCTTTCAGGAGAGGGACATAATCCCTGTATATTTCAAGTATTCTAGTGACAAGAAAATGGTGCTGTGTTGTTTTTTAACAAATGTATCTACTTGAAAAGGTTGTCAAAAAAGTATGTTGGCATTTGTCTCACTTGTTGTTTGTTTTACCCCTGTCCAGGTTGCATAGAAGAAGCTAATTATGAACCCTATGCCTTGCTTCTGTTGGAGGCTCTCCGCTGCCATCTGGAAAGACCTGTGCTTGCAAAAAATGCCTGCCTTGCCTTGGCAAGCCTCTTGAGGACTTCTGGTAACAGCCTCACATCACAAGGAAGAGGGGAAACATAGTTGGGCTGCAGCACCCCTGAGCAGACAGTAGGCCCCCTCTTGTGGTTTTCTGGGTAGCTATGTACCACAGGGGCAGACAAGGGGAACACCAGGCTCACATTGCCTTACAGAAGCAATGCTGGCAGAGTAGGGTGAGGGTAGGCATCCTCTGCTGCTGTGGAAGACACCCAGGATAATATGATCCTGTGTGGTACATACCTTGCAGGTGGGGGACACCATGGAACCTGAGCACTCCAAGGTTCAGTGATGAGTCTGAGCCTCTGCCAACCCCCAAAGTAAACAAACTGTAGGGCAGGAGGGAACACACTGCTCCCATTTCTCTTGGCAGAGCTCTCTGGCTTCCGCTTCATCATCACCGATGAAAAGGGCAATGGGATCAGCCTCCTTAAGGACTGTTATCAGCTCCACTGTGAGGATCCTGAAGTTGTGGAAGACATCTGCATCCTGATTGAGGAGATGTTCAAATATGGTAGTGGCTCATGGTTTTGCACACTGTCTGCCCAACCTGTTTGTTCTACCAGCCAGTGGGAAAGGGTGGGGGGCTTTGGTTCCCACCCTTTAGTCAAACAGGCATCTTGCTGGATAGCCTTGGTTGGGGAAGCAAGTCCCTTACATACTTTGAAGACAGCATTTGCTAGAAATCCAAATCTACCAAGAAGCTTGAAGGCCTGTGGGGAGATTATTAACTCAGGGGATAACAAAGCATGACCACAACTCCCATTACCCCTCCCCCCCCACACACACACCGGCTATGCTGCAGTGTAATGGAAGCGCTGCTCATGGTGACATAATCAGTGATATAGAATAAAACTCAGCTCATGAGGTTTGTGACTCTGCAAGGCTACTTGTATTGGACACGGTGGCTCAAGTGGTTAACACATTGACTCTGTTGATTGCAAGACTGGCAGGTTGGCACTTTAAGGCCCAGGTGCCACATGATGGCGTGAGCTCCCATCACTAGTCCCAGCTTCTGCCAGCCTAGCAGTTCAAAAGGATGCAAATGCAAGTATATAAAAAGGTACCACTTCAGTGGGAAGCTAAACAGCATTCTGTGCAATCATGCTGGCCCCATGATCACAGAGTAGTCTCTGACAACACTGGCTTTTCAGCTTAGAAACGGAGATGAGCACCTCCCCCTACGGTCAGACACAACTTGACAACCTTGTCAACGGGGACTATCTTTACCTTTAAGGCTACTTGTAGGGCCTGGCAACTGAGGATAGGGCATACTGGGTTGTTCCTCCTCTGGCTTGACTAGAGAGAGACCAGGCTCTGAAGCCTGGCAAGGCTCCCAGTGTGGGAAGGGCTCCAAATATGCCAATTATTAGGGGCCAATGTCTCAAACCCAAAGATTATTCTGTTAGCATCTGTAGTTTCATGGCAACTGGTAATAGCAGCAGCATTTCTTTTTAAATGGCATGCAACATAGCAATTCAAAAGGTTCAAGCGGCAGAAAAAGAAAAGAAAAAAGAAATTAACTAGTGTAGATCATTAGATAGAAGTTAATTCCTTTCCCTTTTTTGGACTGCAGATGAAATAGTGCTAGAGATGGTCTCCCAGAATATTTCAGAGATGCTGACTGAAATGAAAAAGAGGTTTACTTCCAGTTTGGTAAGCAAGAACATCAGTTAAAAAATGCCTTTCCTGTCTATGATCATCCAGAAGGAGCAGAACAGTTAACATATTTTAGCCCAAGATCACATCATTGAGCTTTCAAAGCAACAAATGCAAGAGGCAGCCTTGGTTCCTCTTCAGTTTGTGTTCTGTACCTGGCAAAGTAGCACAAAGCCCAAATACCGACAGGGGCCCTGCACTGATCCTCAGGGGCTCCCAGCTCTGTCACTCTCCTCTGTGCTATTGTGAACAAGTCACATGTCCCTTCAGAGCTGGCCAGCCTGGCAAAAGGGAGATGGGGCTGTGTCTCCAGCAGCCTTTCCCTCTGGGCAACTGGGGAGCTCAGGGCCAGAAGAAGCTAGCAAGAACAAGGTCACACCAGTGGAAGATCTCTGAGGGCACCTGGCCCAAATTCCCTCAGCCCCCAAGTGAGCAGTCCATACAACCTAGCACTGGGTGTTCCTGTTGTCCAGACCTTCAGCAGACGGGGTGTATGTGTCTTGTAACAGGCCAATGAGGGTGATGGGATAATGCTCCACCTTTGAGCAGATGAGCTAAAACAATGGGCTCCTGACGCTTGTCTCTCCCCACCTCCTAGGAAATAGTTGCCCTGGCTGACAAGGCACTTACCAAACTGCACAAAAATGGTGAGCAGTTTCAAATACATAATTTGTTATTTAGAAACACCTTATCTGCTCAGAAATTATTCTATTTAAAATGTGTTTTTTCCATCCCTCTACCTACTCCCACAGGGCACCTTATTTGATCTGTGGTCCAGCTTATTAAAGAAGATGCTTTTTTCCACATCTGCTCCTGCAAGACAGGTTTTAGGGATCTTATTTTCTGTTCAGAGGTGTATTATTTGTGGAATTTAGGGTTTACATATGTTGTTAGTGTTGTTATGCCATTAATAAACATGAAAGCAACTGTGACTCTCCTGCCCCTCCATCTGCTGCTTCGCAGCTTTAGCTCAGGAGGCTGTGATGAGCAGAGCTGCCACCCTAAACCTCTGCCTTGCTTCTGAAAGCCACAGCTATATCCATGAAAACCTGGGGCCTCCAGGTTGCATGCCCTCCTGTAGCTGGGCTCAGAAGGAGCTTTTCCAGTTCACACAAATATATTTCTTGTCTTGTCTCTGAATGGCTGAAACCAGCATTTGAGTCTCCCTCATTTCAAAAACAGTTTGCCAGGCACTGTGGAGGGTGACCACTTGAAGAAACCCCTTAATCCTCAGCCCGCTCAAACATACAGGACACATCTTGCAGTTCTTTCTATTTTGGTGAGGAAAGACAAAGGGTGACTCAAAAGGAACTGCAGCCAGCCAACGACCAGGGCTTTGGTAGCAACAGGAGGCACAGGTATTTTCCTGGATCATTTCCAAATGGTCAAAGTGTCTACATAAACAGATTTCAATAGACAGCAGAGGCCTTCTTAAATTTTTGACACACTAGATTCCCTTTGCGTTTCTGGCTTCCACAACCCAATGCCAGAGTTCACCTGGGAGCCTGTTGCAGCTGGGAGATTTCAGAAGATTCACCCTCCCACAACAATAACCAGCCTCTGTCTACTGGGAAGAAGAATCTATCAACAACATTTTGGCTCATTTTTAACTTTAGCAGGGCAACCTAGTAGCTTGGTTTACCTGGTCAGATGTTGTGGTAAGCTGCTGTACTATTAATGCATTGCTTCCCAAAACCAGGATACTCCAGTATATACAGGCACAAGCCTTTCAGCAGAAAGAAAGATGGTGGCTTTCTCCCTTTGCAAAACAGTTTTCCAGAGAACCTGGGGCTTAACAGGAGTGGCCGACAAAACTGTCATTACTTTGTTCACATTTGTGCATGTCCTGTCTGTGAACACAACACCAAGTAACAAAATCTAACATTACCCAGATCAGTTAACAATACTGCAGGCAAGAAAATTATATTTGAAAAACAATATGTCCATACATATGATTGTCAGTCTACATGAGAGTCTCCAGGAGATGTTCTGCCCACAGGGACACACAAAAGGTTCATACTTCAGGTGAATTTCTGTATGATGAGTAATTTGGAGTAAAGAGAATGGCTACAAAGTTGTTCATGCTTTTCACCAATCAGCACAGGGAAAGGGAGGAGTCCAGAAAGGAGCACAGGGCTGAAGAAACTGGCTCATTTTTTCTTGGCCTTGTATTTTTCTTTGAGTGATGCTTCCCAGTCCTTTTTCACCATGGTGTACAGTCTCATTGCTGCCTGGGCATCCTGAATCTGAGACAGTGAATCAAACAGTGAGTGAAACATGAGAGGAGTCAATTCCAAATGCTACATACAGCAAATGGGATGAAGCCAGTGAAGAAATATTGCAGGAAGGATTCTAAAATTCATATCAGTTCAATCAGGCCAATCAAAAAAGCAGGAAAATACAAGCAAGACTGGCTGTTCTATATAAAGTATCAGACAAGCAGTAGAATGGGGAAGAGAGACAGCTCAGAGGTTTCAAGCTCCAGCTAAACAATTTCAGCGGGGCTGGGAAAGACGCCTGAACCTATTACTCTGGGGAGCAGTGGCCAGTCAGAGCAGAAAAGTATAAGGGTTAGCTAAGGCCTCTACACCCAATATATCAAGGCAGACCCTCCCCCTGGAAAGAACCAACACCACTGGGTCCCATCTGCCGACCATGAGTAGTATCCAAAGGTGCTGGAATGCCTGTCAGAAAATGCCAGAGAATTTCTGTGTCACCACAAAGTATAAACAACAGTAAGAACTTCTTTCTCAATTTCAGCAGAACTAATCTAGAAATGAAGGGAATCCAATTTAGAGAGAGAAAAAAATATTAGATTTTAAGCTAGCATCTGAGCATGCAGCCTGCACGCAAAACAGCTGGGAAGCATGCTGCCCTCCAGATAATGTAGAACTACAATTTCCAGCAGGCTCCTTGGATCATCATATAGGCAACAGTGAAGAATGCTGAGAGATAAAATTCCACAATATCTGGAGGGCTGCAGGAACCTCACACTGCAATAAAAGGCAACATCAAGGTCAAGCACTGTGAATGAGTCATAATGAATAAATATGGAATGGGCAATGTCACTTATTAGTAGACATGAAGGATTTATTTGATGATACTGGCAGGGTGGTTAAGCAAAGAAGTAAAAGCAAAACAGCCAATATCTTCTCCTTATAAGCCCCCCAGGAATATTGAGCCAGCTATCAGAATACTGTCTGGAAGGCTACCTACCGAACTGTGCTCTGATGTCTGCACTCTCACATTCAGCAGTTTCTCACACAGTAGTTTCAAGGATGGTCTCCCACTCTGCATGCAGAGGAAGAAACCATTACTGTTCAAAGATGGGTATTGGGCTTCACTTCCTTGTCACGATGCCTTACGTGCACAAATGGCTCAGAGGGGTAAGCCCAGGGAATTCAAGCATTTAGCATCCCCTTCCCTTCTCTGACCTAAGCAAGCCCTTCTGCTGTGCTCCTGCCTCCAAAAAGGGAGAAGCATAGGGCTCCCAACAGCCTGCCAGAGAAAACATTTCTGCTCTTTTGTGGAAGTCTGTGAAACAAGCAGTAGTTAGAGTCCCTCCAAGAAATAGTAAGCCCAGGTGTTGTTATGCCACCAGCAGTTTCATGGAAGTGTAAATGTCAGGTGGAGTAAGCCTGGGCAGAAGGAAATGGTGCCACATGGGCAGCTGGTCCTCACTGCTAGCAGCCACCACTTTCTCTTTCTCCTCCTCCTCTTCCTCCATTAACAGCCTGTTGCTTTAAAAGGAGCAAGATAGCTTTCAGCCTTTACCTTAACCTTTTGCTTGAAAGGTTTGTATCTCTGGGTGTCCCGGGTTTTCTTTTTTGGATGGTCAAGAAACAGAATCTGAAAGATGATAGGTTTCTATCAAAAGAGTTATTCAAGGTACTTGCAGTCCTTGTGCACGACATTCAATGGTAATGTGAACAAGCAGCACCCAATCTATGACTTTTATTCAGGTTTCAACCACTGCTGGGCAACTGCAGCCTAACAGAGAGACATCCTAAAGTGAGAGGCCTCAAAGATTATAGGCTCTTAGTGAGGGCAGGAGAGAAGGGTGTGCAGAATCCAACCATAAAACATCAAGCACTTGGCTCTGTACCTTTAAGTCATTGTGAAGTGCATGTCCAACTAGGATCCGTCCTCTCAAGATGCTGGCCACCTCCTTTTGAACAACTTTAAAATCTTCCCCTAAATAATAATAATAATAATAAATAAAATTTATTAATAATAAAAACAGAAGAAAACAGAGAAATATGGCAGGTAAAGGCCCTATGGGAACCTTTACTGAGGGAGCTGATTCATTTCTGAAATCTCTCACACATTTTCTGGCTCACAAGAATGGCTACCTGAGACAGGTGTGGGCAGACTTTGCCTAGTAGATCATCCCTGTGGTTGAATCTTCACTGCCATCCCAAAACCACAGCCAAAGCCAGGTGCAGACAAGCAGCACTTGTGCTGCCTCTGAGCACACACTGAGTCCAGAATTTGGTTCTGGTGCTAAAACTGAGTGGCACTCACAGTCCTTACACACAACAGTCCCCACCTCACTACAGAACCCAATTCAGTTGTAAAAAGCCTTGTCACAATATCAACCCCCCCCCAATCGTTGTCACTTGAGCTTCTATCTGTGGGATCTGAACAATGGGGGATAACTGCCCACTACAACTCCGCATTAAGAAGCATCACCAACTGCAGCAAACACAATCTCCCTCTGTCTTTTTCTATGTGGCACATAAAATAGCTCCCTGGGGGAGACTGACCGGAAAGGATCCATCTTTTATCTCAGGGGACTTTTCTAATGCTTTTGTGTTCATTCTATTCTACCTTTCAGCCCCCTGTAGATCTCCAGTATGTTTCAAGTTAAGGAAAGAATGCACAACAGATTAAACCTGGTTAAGACTGTTAAACCATTAACTAAACAAGAAGCCAAGAACAGCTAAACACTATGGAGCAGACACTGTTCCATGGCCTGCCCACCCAAGTTGCATGCAGAAGGCGCAGGAATTCATAAAATGATAGAATTGGAAGAGACCTCAAATGCCACCCAATCCAACCCTATTCTGCCATGCAGGAACACGCCATCCCTTCTGACTGACCAAGAGCATCTCTGCCTTGCCTGGATTAAGCTTCAATTTGTTTGCTTTCATTCAGTCCATTATTGATGACAGACACTGATTTAGGGCCATGACAGCCTCCCTGGATTGAGGTAAAAAAGAGTAGTAGAGTTGGGTATCATCTGCATATTGAAGGCACCACACCCCAAAACTCTGGATGACCTCTCCCAAAAGTTTCATGCATATGTTAAAAAGCATGAGGAACAAACAGAACCCATAAGGACCCCACAGGCCAATGGCCAGGGGGTCAAACAGGAGTCCTCCAGCATCACCACCTCGACGTGCTTCTCTAGGAAGGAACAGTCACTGTAAAACAATACCTCCAAGTCCCATCACAGTGAGACAGCCCAGAAAGAAACCATGGTCAATGGTATCAAAAGAGGCCCAGCAGAACCAAAAGGGACACACTCCCCATGTCCAGTTCCCTGCGTAGGTCATCCACCAAGGAGACTAAAGCTGTCACTTTCCCATAGCCAGGTCTGAAATCAGACTGAAATGGATCTAGATAATCCATCTCATCCAGGAACCCCTGGAGTTGGGAGGCCACCACATGCCCTAATATCTTGCCCCAAAACAGTATGTCAGACAATGGCCAATCATTATCCACTATAGAGGGATTCAAGGATGGCTTTTTCAACATAGGCTTCACAACTGCTCTCCTTTAGGCAAGTTGGAACCCTGCCTTGTTGTAGGGAGGCACTGACTACCCCCTTTGCTCACTTAGCCAGTTCCCCTCCAGCCTGTTTGATAAGCCAGGAAGGAAAAGGGTCTAGCCCACACGTGGTGGCTCTCATATCACCAAGGATCCTGTCTACATCCTCAGGCTACACAAACTGAAAAATATCAATTAAACCTAGATAAACAGGTGCCTTCTTAAATTGTGGTGCCCAGAACTAGACACAGTGTTCCATGTAAAGTTGGACCAAAGCAGAATACAGTGTCTATTCCAGACACTTTATTCCAATTGACACAGCCTAGAATCACATTGGCTTTTTTTAGCTGCTGCATCACATTACTGACTCACATTCAGTTTATTGACTAGACAAGACTACTATATCCCTTTCGCATGTACTGTTGCCAAGCCAGGTGTCACTCAACCTATATCTGTGTGTTTCATTTTTTCTGCCTAAGTGTAGTCCATTCTTTCTCAATCTCTGGCATTTCCAGTTAGAAAATTGTAGCCAGGACAGCTGGAAAAGGCCTTTGCCAAAAATCAAGGGGAACAAATGCTGTGTCAGAAGAAACTCCCAATATCAAATACCATCAAGGCCACAACATGTTGTTATAGCATTCCAACCAAATCGGCACACTCAATGGACCACCCACCTGCCTTCAAGTGCTCTGGCCGAATCCCACTAACGGCTGTCCGGTAGTCCGTCACTTTTTCTGTCGGCTTGACGTATTTGTCGTAAATACACTTGCCAAAGAGGTTCACAATGGACACACGGGCTGCAATGCTCTCTTCACCTGCAGGTCCCACACCCACCATTTCGCAGTCCATAGCCACCGCCTTCGTTAGACTGTCCCGGAGGGAAAAAGGTGCTTGTGATCTTAACTCACCAACTGGAGGCCAACTCAACTGCCCCCATCCTGTCTCTGCCTCCTCCACACTGTGGCTGTTCTAGGGTGATGCTGCTTCTAATGAACTCACAGACCAAAATTATGATTACACTTTCATGAAGTCACCTTCCAAAGTGACCTGAACAAGCAATATTATGCAGATTTTGCAACCCCCAAATCTTCACAGCTGGCAGCTGGACAGTGAATGGCATCTATTTTGCAAGATGTCCATGGCAACAGATTCCATCATCCACTTTTTCTACAGCATAATCTGCTTGGAACACTGGCAGAACCTGACCGGCTCTTTCTGTCACCAACCCAAGACAAAAGAAAGAGTGCTGAGGGCTTTCTGTGGGAAGAGGCTCATGCGTGGGGTAAGGTAGGGGAGGAGCTTTTCTCCATCTTGGCCCTGGGTCACCCCTGGTTCTCAGATGGAAGACATAGCGTTCCACATTTGTTGCATAGTCTTAAGCAGATGAAAGTATTTGGCTTTACTAGTACATTAATCAGCGGAAGCTTTAATTGGAAACTAGTGGAAGCCACTTTCACAAAGGCAATATTTCAAGCTGGTTGGGCAATGAGTTAAAGCATAGAGGTTTAAATGTTTCTTGGATTATTTTGGCTCTGGTATGTAACTGTAATAAAGACCAAACAAGATGTATTCAGAACAGCCTTTTTCTTTTAATATGAAGCATGGCACCATTTCCTTCTCCTCTTTTAAGCACTCACATAGTGTGTCAATGATCAACAACCCTGACTTATAAATGTTAACCTCACACATGAACACTCACCCTTCAAAAGCTCTCTCTTTCACCAGCACCTGGTCTGACAGTTGCTCGGGTCTCTTCTCCTGGATGCCCAGATTTTTCCGGGCCACCATGGCTGCTTCTGGTCCCAAGGCAGCTTCGATATCATTTGGATCAACATCATCAAACCAGATGCTGGAAGGCAAAAGCACAAACAACCACATGAGCAGAAAGCAACCCAGAGAGTCACTACAAAGGGTCATGGCTAAGAGGGTTCCAGCCCTGTGACCAACTGTGCGGTTCACTTGGGCCAGTCACTCAACAGAATGACGCTCCAGTAGAGAGCGGAATATGATGAGCTCTTGAATACTTTTCTAAGCTCCTGGGAAGAGCAAGAAGACACGTGTACTTGCCTACCATGACATAATTCTGCCTGGAATGGCATCCTGAAGACTTTAAGGAAGCTTACAGCTGCTCTATGCAGGTGTTGCTGGACAGCAACTCCTATCATCCCTCCTCACTAGCTAGGAGACTGATGGGAACTGTGGATCAAGCACACCTGGAAGGCTGCACACTTTCTATCACTGTGCTAAATCTTCTGTATCAGCCCACACCTCAAGTAGCCCTATGCTGAGACAGACAGATCATGGACACACATGCCTCACAGGCCTGAGGTTCCTCCCATTCTTTTCCCTCAGAGCTTTCCAAGGGCTGGGCACAGGGCCAAGAATCTGCATGTGGCTCATGGTTTCACCACTCAGCCATGGTGGTTTTTTTCACCAGCTCCAGGGGTGAGCAGAAGTGCCTAGGAGCCAGGTACTTTCTGGTAAGGAACCTACTTCTGGAGCATTAACCTAATTTCATCTCAAGGAAAAGCTAATAGTCCCACCACCTACAGAAAGGAACATAGTAAGTTGCCTTATAGCAGCCCAAAAGAAAGAAATGTCCAAAATACAATATATTATGCTCATGAACATCATTTCTTATTTATTTGCAGCAAAGATTATTTGAAAATATGGCTGGTGAACATCCTAAGGTATTTCACCAGCTACATAAATCCGCTCAAGAGCAGGACCTACTGGCCACAGCAGGCCATACCTCTAGAGCCATAGAACTCCTGCCTGAAATGAACTATTGACATACTGACATTGGAAATATATTGGCCCTACTCTGTTCTAAGTTCCTGTAGTACAAGGGCCCCAATCCTCTCTTTCTGGCCCTGGCCCTGATTCACCTCAATGTTGGCACCCATCCTCCTTAAAGATGGCTAAGGGCAAAGCCTGAAGGACTTACTCTGCTGGCTGGACCTCTCCTGGCTCTTCTGTTTTCTGTTTAACGGCTCTGTGTTCCTTCTCATCCCTGCCCCTTCGTCTGCCTCCCTTACACTCTTTTCTGTCCCCCTGGGCCAGATGTATGTTCTTTCTGTGCATGTTATTTTCAGATTTTGTTTGTCCAGGCTGAGCGAGTATGTCAGCTGAGATCTTCCAGGCTTTCTCTGTAGGTTTGTGGGTTGGCATTGTCCCCATTCCATTGACTTGGGAGACAATTCCTCTTGCTCTGGTTCCATTTTTTTTCTTGGCGCATGTGTCAGGTGCAGTGGATTTCAAAATGGCAGCATTCTGTCTGAGAAGCTTAAAAGTAACAAGAAACACAACATTTTAATTTAGGGTAGGCAACTGGAGAGTTGAAACAACTCTGATACAGGGCTTCCAGCTAGTCCCTGTAACACAACACTTGGAAGAACCACAGCTAGTGGCTCTGCTGGCTAAGGAATTTGGGGAGCTGTACTGAAAAAAAAAATCCAAACTCTGCTATAAGATGACCCTCTTCCTGAATTCCTCTCCCTTCCCTGATGTGTTGGACTCTTTGGGAGAAGTCCAGCCCTGGACACCTCAGCTACTGACTCATCATGATCCAAGGAGAAGGCAAAAGATTTAAACAATTGGCGAGTGGATCTACTGTATCTACAACTGGAAGCCCTGAGATAAAGCAGGGAAGTATCTGACCCACAAGCTGCCAACCAAAGAAAGAGGACTAAGGGGAAGCAACAAAAGGAAATTAATAGGAGGGCCTTTGGGGAGAATAAAATCTCAGCTCATACTTGCCTATTTCTTACTCCAAAAGAAAACTGCAAAAGTAGTTGCTGATCAGTGGCCTAGTAACTATCAGACACCAAGCTAAATGGAACTTCCATCTACCAGAAAACAGGGAGAAAAAACAGGAGGAGACCTCGTCCTGCTTGTAAGGGTTGCAAAGCGGATGGAGTGATTTCATCTCACTCAGAAGAGTTCTACTGAGCAAGAGTATAAGGACTCATTTCCCTCTTATCCCTGCAGTTTCATATCAAAGAGCAGATCAGCTCTCACAACTCTCACCATATCAGAGAGGAGAGATGTTATATTTTAATTTGACCTGATTAGAAGTATGCATTTTCTGGAAGTTCTGAAGTGCTTCTCCTCCATCTCCTGGTTCACCCTGAGGATATATGATTAGAGAAACCTCTGACTTGAGGCAGCAAACCAAGGCAGATGTATTTAAATGAGAGCTACAACTCCATCTAGACACACATGCCTGTGGCAAGCAACACAAACAAGTGAGGGATTTGCCACAGGACTACCAGAACTAAAGGTGATGTTCTCCCATGTCCTGGTAGGGATCCCATGAAGTAATAGGAGGAGAAAGGGCTGCCCCTTTATCTTACCTCCTGCAAGGTCTTCCAGTTAGCTGAAACTTCCTGAGGAGTTTTCGGAGGTAACTCGGCTGGTGATTTGGAAGCCTTTTGCATTTTTTTCTCCACTTGTTTGATTTTCTTTTTCCAAAGGTATATTTTTCTCTTCTTACTGTGCTGTTTTTCATGATTCTCCAGCTTAGCTGTAGAGTTGTCTGATGGGGTCTTTGATTCTTTAGGTCTAATTTTGGCCATCCTGGCACGACACAACCATTCAACCAATTCTAAAACAAGAAACAAACAAACAAATCACTTTTATCCCCTGTACATTGGAAAACCAGCCACTTATAACTATTGTTTTGTTTCTTCTAGCTATTGTCCAAAGGGAAGCCATTATCTACTCTCCTGAATAGTTAAATCTGATAACACTGGATCTGATTGCACATTTAAACATAAGCAGGAATCTAAGGGCTGCTCCCCAAAGGCAGGCAGGCAGGTGGCAGGCAGGGCACCAGCCAAATGTGTGTCTGTGGCTGCATCTGCACTGCAGAAATAATCCAGTTTGACACCATTTTAACCAGCACGGCTGAATGATATAGAATTTTGAGACCTGTAGTTTATTGCCAGAGCTCTCTGACAGAGAAGGCTAAATCTCTCGCAAAATGACAATTCCCAGGATTCAATAGAATGGAGCCATGGCAGTTAATGTGGTATCAAACTGGATCTTTTCTTCAGTGTGAGTTTGTGTGGGGGGAAACTGAGGAAGGGGTGAGGTGAATGCTTGCCATCTGGGACAGATAATGGATTGAACCAAGGCCACCACCACCCCACAATTCTTTCAGATGGAGGTGTACAGTACAGTATTTGCTGGTTGGTGGCTCATCTCACTGTGGAGATTGTTCTGGATGGTATTGTGGCTCCTCTGAACAACAGATATGAAGTCTGAACCCAAGTGAAGGGATCATATATTTCCACTTGTTATACTTGCTCTTGATCTGTATCTGAGCCCAAATCATGTACACCAGGGGTAGGCAACCTTTCCCCTTTAAGGGCCGAGGGATTTCAGCTCCCAGAATCCCAGGAGCTATTGGCCAACATGGGACTATTGGCCAACATGGCTGAGGCTTCTGGGAGCTGAAGTCCCTCGGCCCTTAAAGGGGAAAGGTTGCCTACCCCTGATCTACACTCATCCCTCCAATCACGGAATTTATTAATATGCTCTCTCTAGGACTAACTTCATCCTCCATCGCAACTCTATGGTGAACTTTAATCAAAAGTTACACTGAAGGACCTAGCGATTCCTAGAGAGAACACTCCACTAGGCAATTGTTTCTCCTCCGGCGCAATTCCAGGGTCAATGTCTGGCAAATGTGGACTACAGAGTTGCACTGGAGGACCTAGAAATTCCTAGAGAGGTGATCTCTCAGATAAAAACATCGTGTTTTGTTATTTGCGGTTTTTCCACATTCACAAGGGTCCTGTGCCCTTAACTCTAACGAATGTGGAGGGAAGAGTGTACTAGCTTTCATCTCTGAAGCCCTAAATAACTTGGAACAGGGGTAATAAAACCTTCTCTACCTAAAGCAAAGCAAAGCAGCTTCATTTATATACCGCTTCATATCGCGCATGGGATGTCTAAAACTAAGCTTGTCCCTACAGCCCCCCCCCCCCTTTTTTAATTATTGCAGCATCTTGGTTCAAACATTGATCAGAACGCAGACTGCAGACAAGAGATCAGAAGACGACTAGAAATGGGAAGGGCAACGATGAAAGAACTGAGCAGGATATTAAAGAGCGATTTAGCCTGGGGCTCGGCTCTTTCTCCTCCGCCCTGGGGCTCCGGGGGAGCAACGCCACAGCCAGCCCTCAGCCTCCATCGCCCACCCGCCATTCCCTACCGGTGTCCACAGGCTCTTCCGCCCTTGCTCCAGAGGCAGCGGAACACACGCCGGAAGTGGGTCCTTCCCTCTCGTCCGTCCGGCGGGAAACACGAACCCGGCAACAAGGGTTCCCCTTAGAATGGCGGCTGCGTGGAGACTCACTGAAGCCTAGGACGGGGAAGGGGCCACCATCTGAAGGGAACCATCTCTCCGGAGTGCTTTAATTGTGGGTTCCTCTGCATGACAAAAAGTAGTTGGACTGGATGGCCCTTGAGGTCTCTTCCAACTCTATGGCTGCATCCACATTGGAGAAATAACTCGGTTGGGCACCGCTTTAACTCTTTGTGGCTCAAGGCTATGGAATTCTGGGAACTGGAGTTTGTTGTGGGCCCAGAGCGGAGCCAAACCGGGTTATTTCTCCAGTGTTGTAGCAGAAAAATGGGACTGAGAGACACCACGGACTGAAGGAAAGAGAGTTTATTCTGAAAAAACAAAACAAAATTACGCTAGTGGACTCAACAGGAAATAGCTTTCCAAAGATGCTGAGCCAAGAATGTCCAAAGGACCAACCTTTTATAGGATTTTACATACAGGCTTAATACATCACCACTCCCACTCCCCTCTAATTCAGTAAGGGGGGTTGCAGACTGTCAGAAATAGTGCAAATTGAGTCCACTTTTAGGGTTAGGGTTAGGGTTAGGGAATCATGGGAACTGTATTTTATTGTGGCACCAGAGCTCTCTAACAGAAAAGGCTCAATGTCTCAGAAAAAAAAAATTCCCATGATTCCCTAGCACTAACCCTAACCCTAAAAGTGGACTCAGTTTGCACTATTTCTGGCAGTCTGCAAACCCCCTAAGTTTCACGATATTTAGCACTTTCTGCTAAGCAGACATTGTTTTCAAAACATAGGAGTTTTATGTGGAAAATGTTTACAGTACAACATGACTGCAGCCTTATCAGTGCAACCTTGACAGCAGTACAGAGCACAGAGGTAAGAGAAACAAATGGACAGACAGAAGAATTTCCAAAGTCTCATCTAGAGTCCCAGTTGATAATCTAGTCTGACCCCAAAACATAGGTAATCATGGACAGTCATTTTAAAATACAATTTTCAGGCAATTG
This sequence comes from Phrynosoma platyrhinos, assembly GCA_020142125.1. Lineage (NCBI taxonomy): Eukaryota > Metazoa > Chordata > Lepidosauria > Squamata > Phrynosomatidae > Phrynosoma > Phrynosoma platyrhinos. The sequence continues at coordinate 548,169 of CM034713.1, forward strand.
GCTACTTCACGGTGGATGCAGCCCAATATTGTTGGGAGTAAGGAATGCTATCTGGGGATGATAGGAATGGTAGTCCCATCATGGTGCTGTGGTCTGAGCCTTGGACCGTGACTCTGGAGTTGTTATGTAGAGAGATCTTGAGACTAAGGTCCCAAACACACTGCAAAAATAATCCAGTTTGAGACCGCTTTAACTGCCCTGATTCAGTGGTAGAGAATCCTGGGAATTGTACGGTAGTTTATTGTGGCACCAGAGCTCTCTGACAGCGAAGGCTAAACCTCTCACAAAACTACAGCTCCCAAATTCCCTAGCATTGAGCCAAGGCAGTCAAAGTGGTCTCAAACTAGATTATTTCTGCATTGTGTTTTGGACCTAACTGAAAGAAAGAAGTTGGTAGCATGCTTTCATAGACTTCAATCTACTTCCTCAGATGCTTTTGGTGGAGTGGAAGCCAAGGACAGACATATATAGGCCATAGGTATGTGAGAATGTCAATTCAAACCCCTTTAGGTATGGTTGTTGTTAACTGCCTTTGCGTTGATCTCAACCCATGACAACCCTATGGATGAGACATCTCCAGCCCCCCCCCCC
>CM034713.1:552294-577064 GCA_020142125.1 Phrynosoma platyrhinos
ATCCAGTTTGAGACCACTTTAACTGCCTGGCTCAATGCTATGAAATTCTGGACTCTGGTGCCACAATAAACTACAATCCCCTAGCACTGAGCCAGGACAGTTAAAGCAGTCTCAAACTGGATTATTTCTGCAGTGTTTTGGACCTATGTTAACAAATTTATGGTCACACCAGATTACCTGATGAACCCTCCTCTGCTGGTGATGGATATTCAATGCACTCCTTGCTCAGCATTGTCTCACTCCAACTGCAAAGAGAGAAAAGGAAATGAATAGAAAATCTGGGGAGTCATATTTCAGAGGAACTGGCAAAACTACCTCTGAGTATTCCTTGCCTAAGAAAACCCTATGTGTTTAAATAATGTAATAGTTTGATTGTATTTTTAATGCTCAGTTTCGTATGTTTTTAATTGTATTGTTCATTTATACTGTAAGCCATTGAATCCCAATTTTTTTTTTGGGGGGGGAGGGGAAAATGGGACATAAATCCATGGGGCCACCATAAGCCACAGACAAATTCAAAGGCAGACACACAAACAAATCTGAACAAGGCAGAAGTGTCTGGCTATAAATGGGATCTAATTTTTTGGATAAGTTGAAAATAATCTGAAAACAATCAAAATAACTGCTTTAGTGTGCCTACTCTCTAAAAGAACCTCTCCTCTATTCTGGTTATAATGCTATAAAGGTAAAGGTTTTCCCTTGACAAGATTGTCTAGTAGTGTCCAAATGTAGGGGGTGGTGCGCATAAAGCCAAAGAGCCAGTGTTGTCAAAGACCACTCTGTGATCATGTGGCCAGCAGAACTGTACAGAACGCTGTTGTTACCTATTTTATCTACCTGCACATTTACATGTTTTTGAACTGCTAGGCTTGCAGAAGCTGGGACTAGCAATGAGAATTCACTCCATCACAGGGTGCCCAAGCCTCAAACTGCCAACCTTGCAACTGACAGAGTCAGTGTCTTAACTGCTGAGCCACTGCATCCCTTGCCATACTTCTACCAAAAATGAGTAAATAGAATTTTCTTTACTACTGATTTAAAACATTACAACTGAGCACTAGAGATCTGATTTAAAAGACATTTAAGAGGCAGATAACTTGCAATCTCTACCACTCAGCCTTACTAAAGCAGAGGCAGGTCCAGAACTGGTACCAAGTGTGCTGAATTAGGGTGAATATGCTCTTGTTCCTGCAGACAGCAGCACCTTTAAGACTAATTTGTTTTTACTTTAGCGTAAGTTTTCATGGATAAACACACTTCAGGTGCAGTACAGCAATATTAAACCCTCTGTAATGCATCTGAATTGAGTTTATATCCACAAAGTTCATGCTAAAATAAAAACAAGTTAGTCTTAAGGTGCTATATTACTTTTTCCTCCTTTTAGACTACAGATTTAACACAGCTAATGCTTTGAAAACCAGAAAACTGTTATCACTGTCCCATGTGTTTTTATGATACTAAATTTGGTGCCCAGTCCTCAAATGTCTTTTTCAACTGAAAAGTGCTAAAGATGGTATGGAACAGGCATGAAGACCAGGATCACACTTCCAAAAAGTCTACTAGCACTTCAGGCAGCTGTGTGAGATTTCCTAGCCTGCAACTGCATGTGCATGAGCTACCAAAGTTGGTATAAACAGAAAAATGTGCCCACTTGAAAATTCCCTAACTTAATCAGGACTTCTAAAAAGACAAACCATCTGGTCTTCCAGGATTCTGTTGCTTGGGCATAGAGACAAAAAAACAAACAAAACAAAAAACACCTAAAGTCACAGGACCTGTTGTCAAACTTATGTTCCAACATGCAGTCTGCAAGCTGCATTTCAACGTGGCAGTCTAACTATAGACCCTAGAGTTTTATCATGTAACTTAAGATTTTACCCAACCTTTGTTTTTAAATCTTGCTCAAGGACCACACAGCTGTTTCTTTTATTTATGAATTTTCAATAACCCAAAGGAAAGCAACTAGCTATCTAGGCACACAAGGATTTAAGAAATTCTGATGAATCTATTTGCGTTGCTTAAGTTACCGGTCCTTAGACAAATAAAGACTGAGACACTTGGTGGAGACACATACCTTCGCCAGAGTTGTATCCAGAAAGCATGTTCATTCCCCTCAATTCTGCACTCTTGTTGCCCTTTCCTTGATGCCTCCTCATTTTTGACATCTTTACTTAACTTTCTGCATTATTTTGATACTTGCTCTGTGTTAAATACATTTACTGTCTTGCAATCTTTACTGTTAAACCACTTACAACTGTGTTTTCTCTAGTAGAAAGAGACAGAAATATGCCTTTCATGTATCTCTGGTTTCAAATATGCAAGAAACATGGGACTTTCAAGCAGGATTCAGCTCTCTCACCCCATCCTTGGTGAGTCTTACCTCCCCTTTCCTGCCAGTGTCACATGAATCACAGCTGCTGATCTCACAGACATTATCCAGATACCTAGAGAGGAAAGAACACTTTTACCAGGAGTGGACAGAAGAAGAGCAGTAGAAGAGCAGCTACTCTGTTGCAGGGACTGCTCAGAAAGAACCTTCTCAACAGCAAGAGTCTGACGGTAATTCCAGCTTAGTAAAGGTTTTGTTTCATCACTGTCAGCCTTCATAATACAGTTGTTCAACATCAGAAGCTTGCTGACTTACCTTCTGGTAGATTCTAAGGTATATTAGTCTTCAGCATGGACAGGGAAGGCAGCCATCCTCTTCCTCCTGCCCTTGTGACTAATCACACTCCACATGGCAAAGTGGTATATCTGCAATAAAGAGCAGAAAATGAGGCATGGGCGGAAAGGGTGGGAGAGAAGAAAGCTAAGGAAATAAACTTCTGAAGGACTCAAACACAAATTGTTGCAGCATGATGTGCTTTTCAGGATTCCAGCCATTTCTCTCCTGTCACCTCCCCCACTACAGCAGTCCATATTCTGCAGCCTCTCGGGATGCTCACTTGGCTATGAGGAGATCTTTTGGGTTTTCCTCATAAATCTGAAGGTTGTCCCTGCAAGCACTGTTGCCATTTTGAATGCAAAAGCAGCAGCAATAATGCCTAATATCAGAAATAATTAAAGGAGGGTCTTGCCACAGTAAGTTGTAGCATCAAGTGCTCCCATTTTAGGAAACTCTGCTGCCAGCTTTCTCCAACAGCCAGCATGGCACACAAACTAAATATACTCGGTCAGGATCGACCTGATTGGTGGATGGGCCAACCCCATGGCCCATGCCAACCCTCTCATCTGAAACAGGGACTGACAGTAGCACAAAGTGATGGGGAAGATTGACCTTGTAGTTTTCTACCAAAACTGCAGGTAAATGAGAAAATCAACATCATGTTCCCCAGTTGGTATCATTCACATTATGTACATTTTTTAAAAAATAAAGTAAATGTGGCCTCTAATTAAGCTGTAGTAGTGAGGGAGATTTTACTTTTATCTTAAATTTCATTATCATGCCTAATCCTTGGCCTGGTTTGGTTCCATGGTTTGGTTCCTTGGCCTGGTTTGGTTCCAACAGCCCTGGTGGCGCAGTGGTTAAATGCCTGTACTGCAGCCACTCACTCATAGACCACAAGGTTGTGAGTTCAATACCAGCCAGGGCTGAGGCTCGACTCAGGCCTGCATCCTTCCGAGGTCGCCAAAATGAGTACCCAGATTGTTGGGGGGCAATCAGCTCACAGGTGTAAACCGCTTAGACATCCCATAGCGTGATATGAAGCGGTATATAAATAAGTTGCTTTGCTTGCTTTGCATTTATTCGTTTATTTTAGTATGCTTGCCCTTCCACATTTGCAGCTTTGACTATTATTCAGGTATTTTATTAATGTATTCTCTCTAGGAATATTTAGGTCCTCCAGTACAACTCTATGGTCAACTTTGACCAAAAGTTGCACTGAAGGACCTAGCGATTCCTAGAGAGAACACTCCACTGGGCATCTGTAGCTCCTCCGGCGCAATTCTATGGCCAACGTCTGGCAGATGTTGACCACAGAGTTGCACTGGAGGACCTAGAGATTCCTAGAAAGATGTTCTTCCAAGTCTGCCACCAAGAGGGACCTTTATGGCACCTTCTCAGCAGCAGCATATCTTTTATCTACACCAGGGGTAGGCAACCTTTCCCCTTTAAGGGCCGAGGGACTTCAGCTCCCAGAATCCCAGGAGCTATTGGCCAACATGGCTGAGGCTTCTGGGAGCTGAAGTCCCTCGGCCCTTAAAGGGGAAAGGTTGCCTACCCCTGATCTACACCTCCGTTAGCCAGGTGCCCCGGCGCCTCCCCTCCGCCAGCCACTCAGCCCGCGCCTGCCCTTAAGAGGAGCCACTCCAGGACTGACCCTCCCTCCTCGCCCTTTTTTCTTTCCCGACCAGAGATGCGAAGGCCCTTTGTCTCCTGAAGCCTTTTCCTCGATAAACGAAGCTCAGCCTTGTGTTCTGAAGGGGCTGCTCTCCGGAGGAACCAAACGCGGCGGCCATTTTGTGGCTACTCAGCCCTCCCTCCAGTTCCTCAAGCGGCCTCATGCTCCTCGACGCACTCGTTTCCTTCCTTCCCTCCCTCCCTCCTCAGGGGTCTCTCGCTCGTTCGGCTTCGCGGTCAGGCGGAGAGAGGCTCTCGTCAGTTCTCGCATCTGACGGCACTTCCTATCTCGGCATCATCACCCCGCGGCGGCGCCGCCCGAACAAAGCGAAGCGAGGCGGCGAACGGGCAAGACTTAGGCCAGGGGTAGGCAACCTTTCCCCTTTGAGGGCCCAGGGTCCAGCTCCCAGAAGCCTCAGCCATGTTGGCCAATAGCTCCTGGGATTCTGGGAGCTGATGTCCCTCGGCTCTTAAAGGGGAAAGGTTGCCTACCCCCGACTTAGGCTTTCCCCCCGCCCTGAGCCTCCTACTATTCCCTTACCTCAGGCACGCCGGAAACCAGAGAGGGCGACGAATGGCCGCGTTCTCCCTTTTAAAGACCTCGGACGTACCACCTGACAGGGAAGGAGGGGAAGGGGCGGGAGAGGAAAGCGGCTGCTGGTTTACTGGAGCGCCCACGGGGGTCACCCTCCCTCCCCTGTTGGAGGCGGAGCGAGTGGGAGAGGCTGGAGGAGGAGCTTCCAAGCCACGCATGCGTACCTCTGGGGCCGAAGGGGAGGGGGATCCTCCTCCTCCTCCTCCTCCTGTCCCAGAATGGTGTGTCCACAGTACAGATTTAAAGCAGTTTGACACCGCTTTAACTATCATGACTCTATCTTGTGGAGTCCTGGGATTTGTAGCTGGGTGAGGGATTCAGCCTGGTCTTGAGATGCCATAAGTCAAAAACAACTTGACAAGAAATGGCAACACTGACCCAATTTATTGCAAATGAAGAACTTGGAGTAAGAAACCAGCTTCATCCGCATGAGTTGTTTCTGTTTCTTGCTTCATTTTTTTTTTTTTTTACAGACGTTCTGGACCACGTCCTGGTGGTTGTTGAAAAGTTACTCTTTCCACCTGAACCCTATGTGTGCCCTTTCCTGTAGGTTCCTTAGGAAAATGTGCGAGTAACTTGCCCAAAATCCAGTTGAGAGTGGTGCAAAGGGCTTCTCTTCCCTGCCCTCCCTTATGTATCTTGCTCTTGGGGGGCCTTTAAGCTTGTGCTCAACCTCCTGTTTTGCAGCACAATTGTTTGGCTACTGTAAGTCCACAAACATTGCACAAGCCTGCCCTCTGCCCTTCGGCAGAAACCAGTCCCCACACACACACACACCCTGCATCCATTTCCCTGCTCATTGCTCCTTGGGGTTGTTCCACCTCTGTATAAGCCTGGAGGCTGCAAAAGGGAAATCTGAAGTTGTGGGTTTGCTCAGTCCTTTGCAGCTCTTGCATCATGACCATAAAACCTTTGGTTCTCTTCATCTCAGCAATTTCCCTTGGGATTTACTGGGCAGCCAGAACACAAGCGGTAAGTTTGACCTCTAGATAACAAGGGTGTGAGAGCCAGCGTGGCGTAGAAGTCATTCCCAAACGTTGGTCCTCCAGATGTTTTGGACTTCAGTTCCCAGATGCCCCAGATAGTTTGGCCAACAGTGAGGAATTCTGGGGGCTGAAGTCCAAAACACCTGGAGGACCAAAGTTTGGGAACCGCCGGAGAGGTTTTGAGCATTGGACTATGATTCTGGAGATCAGGGTTCTATCCCTTCTTGGTCATAAAAAGTACTGGGTGACAGGAAAATCACGGGAATGCAAAAGCAAACTCCCTCTGAACAAATTCTGGCAAGAAAACCCTGTGGTAGCTTTTCCTTAGGGTCATCATCAGTTGGAAGTAACTTGAAGGCACACAAGAACAACAAACCACCACCATCACCATGGGGGTTGGGTTGAGGTGTTTTTAATTTCTGGGAAATCCTTTCCAGTAGAGAAACTATTTATGTGAGTCTGTTGCAGCAGAAGCAACAATGCAACCTGTGGCAAAATCTACCAGTGTTATTACATCATAAGCCTTCCAGTGGTGAAATAGGCTTTCCACAATAACTTCTTGTTGTGTGTCTTCAAGTGTTTTTCAACTTACGATGACTCTAATGTGGGTTTTCTTGGCAAAATTTGTTCTGAGGGGACTTGCTTTTACCTTCCTTTCAGGCTAAGAGAGTGTGACTTGGCCAAGGTCACCCAGTGGTTTTCCATGGCTGAAGGGGGATTCGGACCCTGATCTCCTGATGTTGTAGTCAGATACTTCAACCAGTACACCACACTGGCTCTCAGTAACTTGTGCCACAGCCAATGTTTCAGTCTCTGTTTTCTGCTGTAAAAACAAAGACAGTGGCATTGTTCCACAAAGGACAGTGTAGCCTTAGTGGAGACTGTGGGCTGAGAGGAGAAAGAAACACACTCCTCCTATGGATGCTCATCCACCTTTCTTTGGTTCCTTCCTGGTTTCCATCCTGAGCCTCCACAGGTTTCTTGAGGAACCTTCTGACTTGGAAAAATGGCTGACAAAGCATGTTTTCGAATGCGCATTGGAGCGGGGGTCTACTCTGTTGCAAAAGCTGTGCAATAAAACACTTCTGCAGTGCCAATTAGAGCTAAATTCAGGAGAGACAAGGAGTATTATTTAAGGCATGTGATAATCATCTTAGTTGTTCACATGCATTTTGAATGCATCCGATTATGTTTTGAGGGGGCTGCCAAAAGATCCACTTAACTCAGGATAATAGATCTCATGTATTTTTCAAGTTTTCTAAAATACTCGCATTGTTGGTGAATAACCAATGCTAATAGCCCCAGAATAAACTGTGATAAAACTCTGCATGCCTTGAATGTGTTTCAAATACATCTGCATTGTCGACTCCATCTTTGTGTGTTGCTGGTATATATGAGTAACAGAACTTGCAGAGATGTGTTTCCATAGTATGAACAACAAAACTGGGAAGCATGAGTGAAATTATTGTTAAGATAAAAAATACAACTTCTGAATACTCCCTGTCTTTCTTCCAGGAAGGATTTCTCACTGCCCACAGTGAAGATGAGGTTCACATCAGGCTTGAGGGGAGTCCAGAGCAAAGCCTACGGAGCAGCCCACTCCTCTCCAGGCCTCATCTCACCTTCAGGAGGACTCCACAGGAGGAATCCACAGCAGCACAAAAAGGTATCTTGGATCCTCTTGGGACCCAGGTAGAAAGCAGGGGCTGTAGGGACTGTAGGTGGAGGGTTGAAATCCATGTCTCAAGGAATCCCTGAAAGAGGTTTGCATTCAGGACCCAGTGAAGCACCAGCTGTTTCTGGGCCCCATGGGTTACTTCACCACCCTCCCTCCATCCCTGGGTGCCTTTACAGGAAAGAAGTCTCCGTCAGCCATGAAGCACTTGGAGCTCCTGGTCGTGGTTGGCCCAGATGTCTACCAGTTCCACATGGAAGACACTGAGCGGTATATCCTCACCATCCTCAACATGGTGAGTCCTTGTCTGGCTGCCCACAGCATTGCTTGGCTTCTTGTGAAGCTCAGGTGGCGATAATGTTTGTCATTTTTGTTGTGTGTTTTCAAGTCATTTCTGACTTATGGAGGCCCTAAGATTAACCTATCATGGGGTTTTCTTGGCAAAAGTTGTTCAGAGAAGGTTTCAGAGAAGGTTAGCCATTGCCTTCCCCTGAGGCTGAGAGCATGTGACTTGCCCAAAGTCACCTAGTGAGTTTCATGGTCAAGCCCTGGTCACTAGAGATGTAGTCCAACACTCAAACCACTATACCATGCTGGGTTTTGGTGATGTTTTTATCTCATCCCAAAACTGAGTCCATTTCTCCGGTATGTCTGATGCTAGTAACCACACGAGGGGGAGAGATCCTTCTCTATTTTATTTACTGCAGCATTTATCCTGCAACAAAGAAAGATGCCAGGGAATATTTTCCAAATCCAGCACAAAACGCAAAAGCCATAATCCACTACTAATACAGGTATTTACAAAAAGTAGCAATAATTTTCCTCTACATTATCAGATCTACAGATTATGATTCTTTACATGCGTAAATTGATTATCACCTGCCTCCCTTTAATATTAATCTATTAATAATTTAATTTCAGTTAATTAGTGTAGAAAAGTACACACCAATAGGATAATGAATCCACAGAAACCCCTGAATTCTTTTGCCAGTCTCCCCAACCCAGACCAAAAGTTGCAAGCTTCTAGTTCCCCCCACCCCCTTATCACCTCTTCCCTGGAATAGAATAGCTTCCTTTGTTCTCTAGTAGTCTTGCTCTGTTTGTTGTAATTTGAAACAGCCTTGAGCAAAGCTGCAAACTACAAAGCAAGAATTTGAGTGAAAGTGGAACTTATTTCAATACACAAACAGCTTGCAAGCCTTTCTGATACCCAAAGGTAGACTGACCCCACAGAAATGTGTTAAAAGTAAAAGTTAATTTGTCACTTCCAAAATGAATTTAGCTAGTTTATCATTCCCTCCTTTATGGGATCGGATTCAATAATGTATTAACTTGCATCCTAAGTCCCATACTTTTCTGGTTCTGTCAACTCCTGAAAATATCCTACATCTCTATGTCCTGTTCTTTTCATCACTTTTCAGGGCCATCACTTTGTAAAACACATGTTGTACAACAGGAAGCACATATAGGGGACCATTGGCATAAACAAGTGCACTAACATTCCCACAAAAACTATAATAATAATAATAATAAAATGTATTTATACCCCGCCCATTGGTAATCCAATCTGGGCGGCTTACAATTAAAACATACCATTCAATAAAACATACAATATGAACACAGCCCTCCCCCCCTTAAAACAGGATTAAATCAGAACAGTGTAAAAACAAATTACAATTAAAACATAGAGCCATCCAGCCTAACCCAGTGATTCCAAGCCTAGCATAGCGATCCTCCCATCACTTGATGGGGCCATGTGAGGATCGTATATTGGGTGGGTGTTAGTCTGAGGCAGGAAGGACTGATCTAGTATACCTAGTCCGGAAAGGTCTAGTCCGGAAAGGCCTGCCGGAAGAGATCCGTCTTGACAGCCTTTTTGAAAACTATCATAACTATGCCTACAAAATTTGATTCAAACAATTAAGTTCTGACAACCAATTGGTTAACCAGGGGAGAGTTATTCCAATGTTTTGTTTCAAGTGTGAGAGTGCTTCTTTGATTTGCCTTACCTTTGTTTCTCTCAACTGGGAATTGTAGACAACTTGGAACAGCAAAGTTTCTGATAGTCTTGCCATCCGTGATTGTGTCACAGTAACAGGTAGTCCATGGCAGCCTGATTCTCTAAGGTAGCATCCCTTAACTCCTTCATTTCCATGTTAAGAGCTGGCCTGTGAGGTGAGATTCAAACCTTTTGTCAGTACACAAACCATATTCCCCACTTATATAGAAGCATACATTTCCATAACTGGGACTCCTACCATTAATATTGCTAGTTACAATGCCTTTGCTTTACTGCGCATGCGCTCGCGATGCCGGCGCCGTTTTGCCTTCCAAAAGGGTGTCCGCTGTGGTGTGCATGCGTGCACGAGCGGCATTTTGGAAAGCAAAATAGCGGCCCACACTCGCGTACACATGCGCACCACGGTGGGGGTAGTGTGCATGCGCATGCGCACCACATGTGCGCACATGCCTCCACCGCCATTCCCCCCCCCTTTGCTACACCAAAGATCGGGGGACAGTGGAATCGGCCCCACCCCAAAAAATTTTGCCGACCCCTGGTATAGGTTTTTGGGTGGGATGGACAATTGAAGTGTCAATCTGCCAATGGTACAGGTTACTTCCAAAAGGATTTTAGCTGCTTCATCAACAAAAGTAAACTCAACATGATGCTGAATGAACAAAGTTGCAGGATAAAACATCTATTCAGGATGTGATGATGGGGTTTGGTGATGGCAGATAGTCTTTTTCTCATCAGCTGCAAATTACAAGTACATTGCTTGGGGTTCCTTAGGCTATTTTGGTTTGGCTTTAGTGGAAAAGTTACTTTCTTGCACTATACATCCCAGAATCTCTTCAGCCAGCACCATTGTCTGTGCTAAATGGGGGATTCTAAATGACCTGGGGAAATGTAACTTTTATAAGCTCTGGTGCAACAGGGAAAAATGTGCATATGTGTGTGCTAAAGATCCCCATTGATAGAAAGTTTGTTGCTTCTGCTGTTTACTGTAAATCAGCTGACGCTACAGTAGTTTGTATTATTACAACTACTTTCTCCCCCAAAATCAACCTGGACATTTTTCTTCTTCACAGGCAGCTCAGCTCCTTGGAGATCCCTCGCTGGGAGCACAGTTCAAAGTTCACCTGATTGGAATGATTGTCCTCACTGAACCTGAGGTAAAAATGAACCAGGCTGCCCGTAGCCCAGACTGGCAGGCTGGCCAAAGCCCAGGAGGTCCTGATGGGGCCCTTCTGTGACAGGGAAAGCAACTGGCAGGTGACATCTGCCCTTGCAGTCTATGGGCAGCAGCAAGCAAGAAACTTCTCTGACTTGACTGGGCTTGCTGGCCAGTCAGTTTTACTGTTTCTTGGCCAGTGGAGCTGGCCCATCTGAGTTTGGTGCCACTCCTGTGATTGCTTAAGTCGTCCTTTACACACACGCATGTGTGCACCAGCTGGTTTGAGGAAAGACCTTGGGCCTGCTGAGGATCACTACTCCCAGTGCTAACCCAAGACACTTTGCCACCTGAGGCAGAGTGGCAAAGGATTCCTCCTCTCCCCAGTTCCCTCCCCACCCTACTTCAAAGGCATTGTGTCTAAGGACAGCCCAAGGTATTTTGGCACCAAAGACAGAATATCCCCAGGGGCTTCTCCTCTTCATCACTAGATGTAGAAAGACAAAAATAAAGAAGAGTTGGTACTTTTTCTGGACAACCAAACTCCTCTGCCTGTGTCTTACTGGCCAGGTCTGCCTTTTCTGCCACCCATCAGCCTACCCTGGAGTGACCTCGAGAGAATTATCAAAAGAGCTAGCTCAGTCAGAGTGACCTACTGAATAAAATAGCCTCTTGGGAAGAAGGCCCTTCTTTTGCCTATCTGGATACCCAGTCTGGATGCTGAACCAGTGAAAGGAGGAGCAGAGGATGCGGAAACACTTTTGAGGACAACTAGGACAGGAGCTTTCTGCCACAGGGAAAGGGGGAGAGCAGTCTCTTCCCCCCACTACTTTTACCCCCTCCCACCAGTGCAAAAATGGCCCACTTCTCAAGGAGTATTTCATTTCATTCTGTGGGGGAAAGGATCAGATGTCTAAGGCCACATTAGACTGGACCCAAAAGCAGAGTTGCATTTTGTGAAAGAAAATAATCTCTGTGTTTGAGGAGGAAACAGGACGTTTCCCTTCTTGATCATGAGATCATCTGAGGGTGGTGAGATTTAATTTTTAGCCAAAAGACTTTTGCTGAGGACCCTGCCCTGGTTTTGCTCCTTGGAGGCATGGTGGATGGGCTCAGTATCCCCTCTTTTCTCCAGGAAGACATCCAGATCTCCACCAACATCACTTCCTCGCTCATCAGTGTATGTGAATGGAGCAGGAGGGTCAATCCAGGCAATGATTCAGATCCACACCATGCAGACCTTGTTCTGTATGTGACCAGGTAATGAAGCTTCCTCCTGGCCTCATGGAGTGGACTGCCAGGGCTGGTGAACAAAATGGCCAAGGGTCAGGCCAGTTCCTGCTCCCCATGCCCAAAGGCTGCAGCAGGATGAGGCCGCCTGCCTGCCCAGGGATGGAGGGCCCTGGGTGGCCCAGGATAGAATCCAGAGGTTCACCAGAGAGCCTGGAGAGGTGCAAGCAAGGGATGAGTGCCCATGCCATGTTCGGCTCCCGAGCAGGATAATTAGCAGTGGTCAGCCAGTGCCTGCAAAGGAAGCAAGGGAACTGACTGAGAACTGCTATGACTTTTTTTTTTTTAAAGGAAGACCTGGAACCAGATATGTGTTGTTTTACAATTCTCTTCTGTATTATATCCCTTTTAATACTATATAATTATTTAAATATAGTTACAAATTGATATCACATCACTGTGATACTTGCTTATTTGTTTAACTGAAGAATTGATGCCATCCATCCCTTACTTGGCATTTGGAGCAGCTTATATATCCAAAAGGACAAAAGGAAAAAGAGGATGAGGAGATGAGAGGAAAGCAAGACGATTCAGGCACCTTGTAGCACCGTTGAGATTAACTGAAAGAAAGAAATTGGCAGACTGAAGTCTACAAAAGCTCCTGCTGCCAATTTCTTTCAGTTAGTCTCAAAGGTGCTACAAGATCTCTCTATGTACTGATTGTACAGACTAACATGGCTATATCTTTGGACTCAGGTACCTGTTCTTCATGGAATCATAGACTCCTAGAGACCCCCAAGGGCCACCCAGTCCAATTCCCTTCAGCCATGTAGGAAGACACAATCAAAGCACTCCCTGTGACAGGTGGCCATCCAGCCTCTGTTTAAAAACCTCCAAAGAGGAGACTCCACCACTGTCCAAGGCTGCAGTGTATTCTACTGCTGAACATCTCTTCTCATCAAGAAGGTCTTCCCAATGTTTAGGTGGAATCTCTTTTCTTGTAGTTTTTGGTGAGGTTCTTCCGCCTGGGGGTCTGGCTGCTGGGTGACTACTGAGAAGGTCCAAAAGCCTGGTGGCACTGCAGCTCCATTTTCTTTTTCTGGTTACATTATTTATTTGGGAAGGCTCTATAGCCCAGCAACAGAGTCCAGGCTGTGCATGCACAAAAATCCCGGGTTCAATCCTTGTTGTCTCCAGTAAAAGTGGATCCCATATGGCAGCACCTGGAGAGACTAGTGACCTTTAAAGATCTGTGCATATCCATGCATCCAGATAGGTTCGTATAGATATGTCTGTGTTCCCAAGACCTTCTGCAGGGCTTGCTTTTTCTTCCTATTCTGTCCTTGCAACAGCCCTGCCATGCATGCTATCATGACCATCCTGAGGTCACCAGTGAGCTTCAAGATTGAAAAGGGTGCCATTGTGTCAGCTGAGTTTACCAAGCCAGCTTACAGCACAGTCTGAGGACAATACATCCAGATACAGCTAAAAACAATATTGTAGCAAAGCATGAAAACAAAAGCTTCCATCTATTGGTATTGGCAATACACTGACTGCTTTTCACCCTTTAAAGAACTCACAGACACAGTTGACTCATCCAAAGTCCTTGGGGGCTTTATCTTCATTTGCAATATGATATAAATATATACAAACTTTCCTCTCCAACTTCTTATCAACTTCTCCTTCTGCTTTACACCAACTCACAGCTTCAAATCATAACAACCCACATGTGACCTGTCTCCTGGTCCACATATATAGTGTGTAGGCTATGAATCATCATCTGGTGCCACACAGCATGATGCAACCTTTGCAGTAAGTTTGCATCATGCCATGTGCTCTGACTTAGCATTGTATGATTGTCCCATAGAATATGTGTTACCTGTCATTCAAAACATCTTCTCACTTGGTTAAAGGCATATTTCTCCAACACATTGTGCTCATGCCAGGCTGGGCCAGCTCTGGTCTGTCCCAGTGACAAGGCTTCTTTTTTTCTAAGGTTCCTGTACCTGGGCTGGACCAAGCCAGTCCTGGCGACCTCCAGAATCCCAATGGTGTGTGCCCTTCTGCGTCTCTCCTTCTCCAATATCCCCTTCCTCTTTGCCTACTTCTCATTTAGGTTTGACTTGGTCTCACCTGATGGCAACACACAGGTGCAAGGAGTCACCCAGCTGGGCGGGGCCTGTTCCACCTCTTGGAGCTGCATCATCACTGAGGACACAGGATTTGGCCTGGGAGCCACCATTGCCCATGAGATTGGACACAGGTCAGGGAGCGGGGAAGACCAGAGGACCTGGGGAAAGCTCTTGAGTACCTTCAAGGTCTGCGGTCGCTCACGTTGTCTCCTCAACCTCACTTCGAGGGGGCACAGCGGAGTCCCCGCCGAGAGGAACCCTAGCTTGGGGTGGGGCAGGGACCACTAGCCAAGGAGCAAATCTTTTCCCCTTTCCCTTGCCCTCCTTGCAGCTTTGGGATCCAGCATGATGGAGAAGGGAACCAGTGCTTGGGAGCTGGACACCTCATGGGCTCCAATGGGGCTTACCACAGTGTTGGACTGAATTGGTCCCCATGCAGCAGAAAGCAGTTCCTGGCCTTTGTCAGGTAAAAGGGCTGGCTTAGTGTCCAGGGCAAGGGGCAAGCTATTTCTGAGCACAATTCAAAGTGCTCCTTTTGTGTTCAATTCAAAGTGCTCAAAAATCCCCAATTACTACTAAATGTCTCCTTTTAGAATGTGTGGTCATCTGTTCCAGGAAGGCCTCATCTAAGTCCTCAGTCTGCTTTGGAGGTCTGTAGTAGACCCCCACAATGACATCCCTGTTGTATATGGGAGAGTAGGGTCCTTCGGATATGGCCCTTGATCTGAGCCATACAGGACTTTATAGGTCATCACCAGTACTTTGAACTGTGCTCAGAAACAAACCAGCAGCCAACAGAGCTGCTGCAACAAGGGAGTTGTCAATCTCTGTAGCCAGCCCCAGTCAACAATCTGCTAGCAGCTGTTTGAACCTGCTGAAATTCCAAATACTCTTTGAATGCAGCTCCATGCAGTGTGTGTTATGGAAGTCCAAATGGGATATGAGTTAGACATGTGTCAGTGTGGTTAGATTAGGCATTTCCAGCTTTAAACGCAAATACATTCCTTGCTACTGCAGAAAGCTGAGCTTCTGAGCACAGGGCTGAATGCAAGCAGATATTTAAGAAGCAGGCATGCATCTTGGGGATGGAGGATAACTGATCTTCCTTTTGAGTGAGCAGAAGCACCTAGTCTTCTTCAGTTTTTCTGCCCTCCTCCAGTCCAGAAGTTATTCAAGAACTAAAACAATTTTCTTGAATTTGAACTGAGGTGTGGGTCCTCAGCAAATTATTGCACCTGATCCTGGGCTGGCACAATCCCTTCCCCTGACTACCTCATAGAGTTGTTCCTGGGGGGGACAGGGGGAACTGTACAACATCTTGAGTTCCTGGCGAGAAAGATGGGATTTAAATTGAATGAACAGAAAATAAGTAAACATTTTTGGACCTAATCCACAAGCTTTCTTCCATGGTTTTCTACCAGTACAGGCCAAGCGAGTTGCACAGATGACCTGCCGGATCTGAAGGGGAGCATCTTGGGTGGGAAGCATCCTGGACTATATTACGGGGCAGATGAGCAATGCAGAGTCGCGTTTGGGGCAGGAGCCTCTGCCTGCACATTCGCCAGGAATGATGTTGTAGGTAGAACGCTTTCCACAAGGTTGTGCTGGGGTTACAGGTTATGACAACAAAGGCAGTACTGACAGCTTCATATGATGCTTTGTAACATTGAAAGGGCTTTATTCATAGTGATTCATCCATCAATTTACTTATTCTGTTTCATGATTTATAGACTGCCTTGCACTGTTAAATTTACAATGATCTATTATAAATGATAGCCTAAAATACATCTGAAAAGAGCCTTTCTGCTCTGCTTGGGGCCTGGAAAGTTGAATAGTGTCTCCACTGAGGCAGCTTGTCCTGACTGCTCCCTCCGGTCCTTGCCTGCCCCATGGCGAGGGTGCTTCTGTTGGGCAAAATGAAGGGATAGTCTCAGGCAGCAGAGGCCGAGGGCATGCCTTGGCAGTTTCTTAGCTGCTCCTCTGGGACTTCCCTCCTGCCACATGGCCTCTCCTGGGCTCCTCAATAAACTTCATCAGCTCAAAGTGGAGAGCCCCTGGCAGGTGACCTGAAACAAGGATAGCCTGGCTGCTGGGGTGTGTGGTTGTGTTTTCAGGTCCTCTGTAGGACAAGGAAGGGGCAAAGGCACACTTTTTGAGAGGGGCCACAGAGCCACCTTTTGCTTGGCTTTACCCTGGATCTGTGGGAAGCCCACCAGAGCTCAAGAATGGGCCTATCAAGAGCTGGTCCTGTGTGTAGGCAGACCAATGCTACCTTTCCAGGTGGCAGATTTTGAGTGTTGTGGGAGAAAAGCAAATGGGTCCGTGGTAAGGTGTAGCTGCTGTATGTCAGGAACTGCAGGGAAAGAGGTGGCTAGGGTTTTCTCCCTCATATGTTGAAATAACTTGGCTGCTGTGGGGTAA
Source organism: Phrynosoma platyrhinos (assembly GCA_020142125.1). Classification (NCBI taxonomy): domain Eukaryota; kingdom Metazoa; phylum Chordata; class Lepidosauria; order Squamata; family Phrynosomatidae; genus Phrynosoma; species Phrynosoma platyrhinos. The sequence goes on from CM034713.1 coordinate 568,849, forward strand.
TTTTGCATCTTGACTTAAGCAAGCATAAATGTGCAAAGGCCACAAAATATCTGGGGCAGCCTTGCCTACCTGAGTCTTCCTGCCCTTCAACTCCACCCCTGGATCCTCACTGCTCTCCCCCCAAGCCTAGAAAGTCCCACTAAGCCTGAATGTGTTCCATACCCTGCTTTGCCTCTTTAGGGGTCTTTGGTGTTCCTGGGGAGGCCAGATAGAATGGCAGCATTTTTCAGAACAAAAGGGTCCATCCTTCCTACATTGAGCCTAGGACATCCCATCCCTCTCTTATCCCCATAACACCCATGCTCAGTAGGCTGGGCTGCAGGGGGGATGTCAGTCAGTACTGGGGCTCCCAGTCACCTTTCTCTTTCTCCTAGGACACATGCAAAGTTCTCTCCTGCCACACCAATCCGGCGGACAAGTCCAGCTGTACCCGGCACTTTCATCCCCTCCTGGATGGGACTGAATGTGGAATCAACCAGGTAAAGAGGACTTTGGATGAGAAGTGAACAGGCGTGTGGAGTGCATGGTGAATGGGGCCAGCAGCCCGAGGGAGAGCTTGAGTGAGGGCAGGGGTGATGGTCTTATTTTTGTGTGGTCAAGGCCTGAGCTGGAGTTGGAAGCAAGTGAAGTCCAGCTAAGGCTGCCTGCTTCCCTGGGGGGAGAGAGAGTGAGGCAGTGGTCTCAGGCAGCAGTCCTTGGGGGGTGGCAGAAGGCTGCTGGAGCAGGGAGAACTGGTTTACTGTGCAGCCAGTTAGGGAGAGGTGGCAGCAGGGGTCATGCTCCCTCCACCACTCATGGGGAATTATTGTGAATGCTGTACACAGAATGGGAGGCCGCCAGTGTGGATTGCAGCCAATGCCTTTGCATGAATGAAGTCCTCATTCCTACAAGATCTCAGGATGGTTTGAAGAGTACTAACCCAATTCAAGGAGTGCTCTCTTGGTTAGTACAGCTAAAGCTGGGACAGCCACACATGTCCAAAGACACTGATCCCTCTGAGTGTGGGCTGATAGACTTGGACAGCAGTGAGAGTGCTCCCAGGATGCTCTGAGAATCTGGCCACTCCTAAGTAATTGAGGGGAGAAGTGAGAAAACTGCAGCAGCTGCCTCTCACCTTCCTTCCTTCCTACCAGCTTCCCCTTGGGACGAGCCCCCTGCCACATCAGTGGGAGCACCCACATCCCTGTAGCTGTTGATGCCATTCTGTGCCATTCTCCATTCTGTTCCAGTGGTGCTCCAGGGGGCACTGTAGCTCTTTGGATGACCTGGACCCCATCCATGGGCAGTGGGGCAGCTGGACCCCCTTCAGTGCCTGCTCCCGGAGCTGTGGAGGGGGAGTCGTGGCCAGATGGCGCCAATGCAATAACCCCAGGTGAGGGGGAGGCCTGGCCAAGTATGGATGGGAAGGAGGGCTGTCTGGGTGAAGCTCTTGGAAGGAGCCACCTGGCTGCCAAGGAAACATTGGCAAAACCAGCCTCCCACCCACCTGCTTGGCTGGCCTGCCAGATACACTCATTCCTCTGGGCTGGGCTGGGCTGGTGGGCATCGGTTCTTGGGGAGTAGCCTCGTGCCAGGGACAGAAGCATGATGCGCCACCCCTTTTGCCATGCAGACGCAGGTCTTCTTTTCCCTACAGGCCAGCTTTTGGGGGGCGTCCATGTGATGGGGAAGAGATGCAGGCAGAGCTATGCAATGTGCAGGTAGGGCACCTTTCCTCCTTGTGTACTCCCTTTAAAAAGTTGTAACAGCTTTATCAATCCAGGATACACAAACAGTCACAGAACGCATAACACCAGTGTACTCTTCTACGCCCTGCACATGGGTTCTCATGCCATCTGGTACTGAACTTAACAGGGAATTGAGTCCAATTGAGTCCCATGAGGCCCCCCTCAAATGCTGTGGTTCTATGGTTCAGCCTCTGTTCAGAAATTCCCAACTCTGTCTCCTCACATCTACTCTGGGAGCAATGTTACAAAGATGAATAACACCACCCACAACATCATAGGCATATTTACTTGCTTTTTCTCCAATGTGATTCAAGCCGTCCTATGCTAGCAATGCCCCTCTACACTCCACATTGGATAGTCAGGACAGTCACAGTAAAGAGGATTAACAAACACAAATCTGACATTAGAAATGGTAATACCTTAAAACCAGCTGCAGAACATTTTAACATTCCTGGACAATATGGGATTTCCTTCAACAAGGAAATTACAAAAGAAGACTAGAAAGCAAAACTGTTGAATTGAATTATATTCACAAATTCCAATCCATTAGCAAAGATATGAACGAAGACAATGGCTTCATGGTGCACTAGCTATATTAATACAAGAGTCCTCTCTACTGTACCTATAACAGAAGGAGTCTTCTCAGAGTTTTGAACCCAGGGACACTAACTTTTGGTAAACAGAATTATTGCTTTTGTACATCCACATTACTGATCATGGTAAAGATTTGAAAGACCTGTATCACCATGCCTTTGAAAATTTAAGACAAAGGACATGATTTGCATCTTTATGAGTCCTGTTACATTACACCTTACTCTCACAACAGTGTAAATATGCTTTTTGACTTGAGGCTTTAATATCACTCTGTACTACAGCTGAAGTAGTGGGTTTGTATCCACAAAAACTGTTGCTGAAGTAAAAACATCACCTTAAAGGTGCCATCACCTTCCTTCCCTGCCCCCCTGCTTTTTGGTAGTCAGTGATCACCCCATCTGTGCCTCTAAGAGGCTTGTGGTAAGTGAAACCCCTGGGGTTGCACCCAAGGTAGCACATAGTGTCCAGACATTATTCTATGTTTCTATTAAGTTGTAGCTCAGGTCCCTCCCGCCCAAAAAGCCACAGACTTGTCTGGATGTCTGAAGAGGGGTATCATTTATTTAGGTTAACAAATTATAAACACAGAAGTCAGTATCTACTTGATTATAAGTTGACCTCGTGTATAATTCGAGGGCAGGTTATGGGGCGAAAATTTTGGATTTTGATATGACCCGTAGATAAGTCAAGGCTAAAAGTTAGGGGCATGTAATAAAGGATCTAAGTAATGAAGCAAAGGAAAACAATGCCAAAGAACCTACAAAATTCTGGCAGGCATAACTGTTTGGGCTTACCCTAAAGGATGGATTGATGAGAGAGTAGGGTCAGTGCTTCCAGAATACATTACACCCTTGCCTTTCACCAGGAGATGGTTCCTTTTTATATAAGAATTAAAGTACAGTGTTTACACTGACCCATGGATACTTCAACCCAAGTTTTTGGGGTCATTTTTTTCATTAAAATTTCTAGTCTTATACATGAGTATACAGTATATTGTTTAATCCAATGCTTCACATCACATCCTCAGGTCTAGATGTGCCAAAGAGGATTGCAATAGGCCAAAACAGCAACTGGGGTGCATTTCAGGTAAAACTCCAACTAACAGATACAGCAGAAGGGATAGAAGGTGGATTTGCGATCATTGTAACCCAGAGCATCACTCTAGGAAGGTGGAAGTGGAGGTGGAACAAGCCAGGCGTATGGCGATAAGGAGTCGTCCAGTGGTCACAGACTCCTAATCCAGTAGCTATTTCTGCCCAGGAGGACCATCTGTGGCATTTCTTATTTCTAGACAGTTATTATTCCATACAGACTCTCCCTGGCAAGTTCAGCAATTCCTCACCATTCATTATCAGAAGAGTTAATCTCTCCTAGTCCTCCTTATGCAGAGAGAGATAGATCACAGTTTGCTCCTCTTTGGCTGGAGTTTTAAGAGTAGGGCTCACCCTAAAACAGCTTCAGTTTTCTGAGACTCTCCTGCCCAGATCACAACCCCCTCTCCCAACCAGAATTTAGGGGGAGCTGGCACAAAGAGTGGCTGCCACAAAGGCAGGCAAAAGCTGGCCCCCTGAACCCCTTTGGTTTCTAACTTGTTCCAGCAGTTACAGAGGGCATCTGGTGGAGCTCTCCCCAAGGTGCCAAGGAGGGTGGCGGTGCCAGGCCTCCAGCACTGCTTGCCACTTAGTGAGGGTGTCCTTCTTTCTGCAGTGCTTTCCTAAGTATTCAGTCACCTTCAGTGAGATACTGCAAAGAAGAGGCTCTTACTTTCTTGAATGGGAAACTGCTGGTCACTTGCAATCTTTTTTAGTGATCCTTCAGCCCTTACTGAACTGCAGGCCAGCAGCTTCATAATGTTCTCTAAGCCCAAAATGCCGGTCCTGCACTACTGGGGACAGTAGGACGGGGTTCTGTTCCAGAGGGTTTGGAAATGTTCCTTCTTGGCCTTACAATGCCCAGAATCCCCAGCCAGCCAGTTGTATGATAAAGACATGCTTTGGAACTCTTCTGCCAACCCCATGTGAACTGCCAGCTGGTGGAAGAAATGCTCCCTTTGTCTACTGCAACCACCACAGAAGCCAAATGGGCAGCACATCCACACTTGCAGCACCCCTGGGGAACAGGTGTCCAGTGCACCATCCAGGTTGTGATCTTTTTCATCACTTCCATTAAGTTGCTACCATTATTTTAGCTTAAACCACAGCCATTGTATCTAAATAAACCTGTGCAAGCTTTCTGCAGATCTGGTGAATTGTTTCCTCTTTTGTAATGATGCAGAAATCTGCCTGCCATGCCCGCCCCCAACCTGCATGGCTGAGAAACTGGGCAAATTCCTTGTTCCCCCAAATTAAAGTCCAGCCCCCAGCCTCATTGACTGTGGAGGCGCTGAAAGCCTTGTCTTGTCCATCTTTCTGCAGCCCTGCCTGAGATCAAACCAGGTGGACTTCATGGATGAACAATGTGCAGCCACAGACCTTCAACCACTCCAAGTCTACACCAGACCGGGCTCACTGGCCTTCTTTCGGTGGCTTTCGGCTGTTGGCTACACAAAAGGTAATGTGTGCACACATGGAAGGGGGAGCAAGGAACAGAGAGGTTTTTTGTTTGTCCACAGAAAGGTACATATATTTATTTACGTATATTAATTTGTATCCTGCTTTTGTCCCAAAATTGACACCAAAGCTCAATTTAGGCTTACAGTCTAAAAACTTATAATTAAAAACTTACAAAAATACAATTAAAAACTTAAAAAACTGACATGCCTGTACTTATCCTTACATATAAATGGGATCTGCAATAAAATGTTGCAGGGACAAGTGTTTCTCTAAACCACAAGGTTGCGAGTTCAATACTAGCCAGGGCTCAGGCTAGACTCAGGCCTGCATCCTTCCGAGATCGCTAAAATGAGTACCCAACTGTTGGGGGCAATGAGCTTACAGTTGTAAACCACTTAGACATCCCATAGCGCAATATGAAGTGGTATATAAATGAAGCTGCTTTGCTTTTGCTTTGCTTTGCTTTGGATTCTGCCATTATGTTTCTTCTCCCACCCCACTGCACTTGGTTGACTGGTTCCCTTCAACCCATCAAGTCAGCATTCTGTGCCCACCAAGCATCCTTGGGACACATCCCCACCCCATGGTTTTTCTAATAATTTATTGATTATTTGGCAACCTTGAGGCTGCTCCTGAATCTGTGGGAGCCACCCCTCTTCACCAGGCCCTTCCTGCTAGTTCTCAAGGTAATCATCCTCTCTTCTCTCAGGGTGGGAAAGTACACTAGGCATAGTACTATTTTGGCTGCCATTTTGTGTGCTGGTGCTTTTCTTTCCCTTGTGAATAGAGGAAGCTTTTCCTTCATGGCTCCTGTCTTGGAAAGAGTGGCCCCCCACTCCTGTCTTCAGCTCATTCTCCCTTGTTCCCCTCAGGAGATGCCATGTGCAAGCACATCTGTAGGGCCTCTGGGGAGAATTTTATGGTGAGCCGTGGGGACCGATTCGTGGATGGAACGAGGTGTTTGCTGAGCAGCCTGGTGGATGGGGAGGCACGAGGCCGGTGCGTGATGGGCAGCTGCCGGGTAAGGAGGATCCCAAAGGAGTGGCCTGCTGCCCAGTTTAGTCCAAGCAAGCTTTGCTCTAGGGCAGGGAAACCTTTGCTTGCTCAATTGCCCAACTACGGTTGCAGGCAGGGGAGCAAGACCAACAGAAGAAAGTTGGCAACTCTTCACTTATCCATCCCATCCCACACACACACAGGAATTTCCCCATCCGCTTGCTCTGGGAAAAAGGGGATATACACCATCCATCTGCCACCAGGGTGGTGGTTCCAGGTCTTCCTCTAGATGTATATTGAGGAGGTAGCTGTATTTTTCTTCCATAGGCACTGACAATGAGACGGTGTCTCCCTCATACATGAGGGCAGCAGGCCAGTTTAGTGGGTGTGAGGGCGATTGATCCTCCAAGTCCAGAGTGAGAGGGGTGTGTGTCAACCTTTCCTCTTTCTGTCACCTGAGGCTCTCGCAGCGCTCTCATTGTATAGCCCCAAGACCAGTCTGGCCAGCAACTCAGGAAGCCCCCCCCCCCCGAAGCACCAGTACAGTAGCTCCAGTGGTACGGGGATGGGGGGGGCTGTTTGCTGCCACCACTCAGTGGCAAGCTATCCCGCAGGCTCCTGTCAGGACAGCAACAATCCGGCTCAAGGAGGAAAGGCAAATGCAAATACAACACCACCAGCCTGCACTGTCTCTGTCCTGCCAAGCCTGCACCCTCACATCTTTCTTCATCTTCACCCTTGCCTTTCTCCACCTCATCCATCCCTGGGAGGTGGGTGTGGGATGCCCCTCTTGTCACATGCTATTGTATTGCCAGGCTTTCTTCACCCATCCTCCTCCTCTTCCCTGGCAGGGGCCTTTCTTTTTCTTTTTCTTTTCTTTTTTCTTTTAACTCTCAAGCAATCTCCTTTTCTTTAATGGTGCTAGGATTTTAGATTAAGTCTTAAAAGGTATGAGAGCAAAAATGTTTTTGAAGAGCACTAGCTCAAACGTGGGGCCTTGAGGCATTGCAGCATGGGGCAAGCAGCCCCCAGCCTCACTGCAGTTGCCCGCTCCTCTTCTTGGAAGAATGAGTTTATCATGAAACTTACTTGTGTGTATATGTGTCTTCCAGTTACCTATCGACTTACAGCAACCCCATGAATTTCATAGCGTTTTCTTAGGCAAGAAATTCTCAGAGGTGGTTTTGCCACTTCCTTCCTCTGAAATAGAACCTACAGCACCTGTTATTCATTTGTGGTCTCCCATCCAAAGACTAACCAAGGGCTGACTGTTTAGCTTCCAAAATTAGATGGGATCTGGTGCCTTTAGGGCATTTACCCACACACACCAAAAAACCCCAAAACAAAACACTGAAGGAGATTTTGCAAAATGTGTTGTGTTTGTTTCCCGAATTTTTCTTGGCTCATATTCTTGTAGGCCCTGGGAGCAGCCAGGGTCCCCTGAAACTTCAGGAGTCCAGACATTTCCACCCAGTTGTTTGTGCCTTGGTTTGGGCATTGTTGCTGGGCTGGCCCAAACTCCCTCCTCCTTCCTTAGGGTGAGGCGAGAGTGGCTGTTCTCTCCCTTTATTTGCACCTAGGAGTTTGGTTGTGATGGAAGAATGGACTCCAGGAAGAGATGGGATGCATGCCGCGTGTGTGGTGGAGACAACACAACCTGTTTCAGTCTGAGTGGCTCTTACAGTGAAGGAAAAGCCAGAGGTACAGCTGCTTCTTTCCATTCACTTCTCTTGGTCCTGATGGCTCTCTTCAGATCCCATCTTTATCTCCTCCTCCTTCCCCAGAGCCTCTTACTTTACTTTAACAACAACCCTGTGAGGTAAGCTGAGCCCAGAATGAATGGCCCAAGATCACTCAGAAAGCCTCTTGACCCAACCCAAATTCTGCTTTCCTTGGTCCAGGTCCAACACTTGCTGTCCTTTCAGCGCATTGGGCCTTGTCTGTCCTGGACCTCATTTTGCATGGAGCTTAGCACTAAGTGGTGCAAGGGTATGGGCCGCACCAGGTGACACCCTTGGGGGGGGGTGACACCACTGATCTCCAAACACCTGCCTTTTGGCAGAAATAGGCTGTGGAATTCACCTGTGTCTCTTTAAAATGCTGAAGAGATGGTGTGAGTGGGGCGATGCTCAGTGGGAAGAGAAAGAAGAGGCCCCAGGTTTTAAAAAATATTAATTTGTAAATTTTATATAAAAACATCACATTTTACCATATTTTCACTTAACCACATGAAATAATGTACATGTAAATACATTTCAGCTGTACATATGATATTGCAATTTAAAGGTATACTTTTAATTTTGCTAGTAGTTTATGTCACAACTATTGCATTACATTCAGTGATATA
>CM034713.1:583076-617922 GCA_020142125.1 Phrynosoma platyrhinos
TGAAAGTTTTATAAAATTTCGCTGTTAAACCATCTGGACCAGGGGCCTGGAGGAGGTGATCTTATAGGTAACTTGGACTTAGCTCCTACCTTATCTTACCCCTCTTCTTGCCAAAGGAGATAAAATAAAACCACATTAAGAAAAAGGCAATTTTTAAAATTTGTATTGTAAGATGTTGGTAGCAGCATGGGAACTACCCATTAAGCATCAGATGATTGTGGTTATTCCTGACTTCAAGTGCATCACACTGGAAGGTTGCAGAACAGAATGAGACAGAACAAACACATACATACTTATTTGTTCTGAGGATGCGTTCTCACACTGTTTGTATGTTATGAAAGGGATTTGAAGAAATAGTTTTGAGAGGGAGTTGAAAGTTTAACACATGAAAATGTTTTATATAACCTCCCGCAACTCCTCCCCAACTGTTTCTCTTCTTAGGGTTCATGCTGGTGAACTACGTTTGCCTGGTTTTTGACACCAAACAGGAAACTGAGGAGGAACTTTGCCAGCAGACACCAAAGCCCTTGAGTCAGAGGGAAATTTGTAACCCTGTGCCATGTCCGCCAAGGTAAAGTACCTGCCTTGAGCTCTGTTGCCCACCTAGGACTTCTGCCTACAGGCCCCTGTGGCAATTTCCTATGGAAGATATCCCCTAAGCGTGCCAGAGATTTCTTGCGTGGTCACCTGGAGGTGGTGTCTACTTGCCACAGGTAACTAGGTGAGTCTCTTCTCCCAAGCCTGAAGAATCAGGTGGGAACAGCCTCTCTTAACCCTGGAGTCTTTTTCCTGCCCCCCAGATGGGACGTGAGAGAACTTGCTCCATGCCCTGTGACCTGTGGCGGAGGGAGGATCCCCCTCTTGGTTCGCTGCCTCAAACAGCATAGAAATGCAACTCAGGTTCTTCCTCACTCGAAATGTGGCAGGATGCCCAGGCCGGCCACCAGCAAGGAATGTGCTTCTGATCCATGCCCAGCAAGGTAAAGGTCATGGGCAGCCTTCATCTGAGGCCACCTCTTTCCTGCTCCTGATGGGGGAGATCCCTGGGGAGGGGGGGTTGGCATTCAATGACTGCATTCCACTTTTGTGTCCAGGTGGGCTTTCATAAAGGGCCCATGTAGTGCCAGCTGTGGTGGAGGTGTCTTGCACAAGGTCCCATACTGTGCACGAGAGACAGGGGCAGGGGTGGAGGAGATTCTGCCAGAGTTCCACTGTGAGGATTTGTCCAAGCCTGAAGAACTGGAAGTCTGCAACCCGGAGCCCTGTCCTCCCAGGTGGCTAGCTGTAGGACTGTTAAATGGGGGATGGGATAGTGGCCATGTAGGGGTTGGGCTTGTAGCCCAAAGATAGTTGGGGGATGCTAGGGTGTGGAGAGATGTTTTAGTCAAGGGTGGGGAAATGGACCACTTTGTTTAAGTATGTCTTTATTTGTCTCCCTGGCACAAGGTGGGAAGTGATGGGAACTGGTCCATGTTCCTCCTCTTGTGGACTCGGAGTAGCGACACAGACCGTCTCTTGCATGCAGCATTCTGGAGGCCAAGCAATTGAGCTGGCAAAGAGCCAGTGCCCAGAAGAAGAGGAGCCCCCCTCCCGCATCCCCTGTGCTGTCCGGCTCTGCTCTTATGAGTGGCAATTCACCAGGTGGACAGAGGTATCAGTCGGGACCAATGCAGAACAGAGACTGCAGATCTTTCAGAAAGCAGATACTAAATCTGATCAGTAGCTGGTCTAGAATCCTAGAATCTTTAGAGTTGGAAGAGGCCACAAGGGCCACCCAGTCCAACCCCATTCTGCCATGCAGGGATTATTTATTTACATTTATATGTTACCTTTCAAAAATAATAAATTAAAAAGGTTTACAATGAAAATTTAGAAACAAAATTCCCCAAATTAAACATCATAAAATAATTTAAAACCCATACAAAAGTTAAAAGCAAATAAAACAAACAAATAAAAGAACATATAAGCAAAGCCCTCTCTGTGACAGATGGCCATCCACCCTCTGTTTAAAAACCTCCAAGAAGGAGACTCCACCACCCTCCGAGGAGGCGTGCTCCACTGTCAAACTGCTCTTAGCTCTAGGAAGTTCTTCCTAGTGTTAATGTCCCATTCCGTCATTCAAGGCGTTTATTCTGAGAGTATCTGTTGGATTTTAGTCACAGTCACTAGTTTGTCCTATTCTGTTTGATACAAACAAATTCCAATTATATATGTATATCTATCAGGAGGCAGTTGTTCAAAAGAGAGGGCTCTGCCCTAAGGACCTTGTTCATCCTCAGGAGGTTTTTAAATATTTTATTATGGGTTTATATCTCCACTTCCTCCCCCCGTCATGAAACTGAAGATGATTCAGAGTCAGATTCCACAAGTTACCACATAATCTAAAACTGCCTCACTGTCACAACACCTGGATGAAAAGGAAAGGAGCCCCATCCAAAGCAGCCTTGCTTGGTTTTAGTAAAAGCCTTGTCGCATTAAAAACAAACCCAGTAGGCAAATGGAGAGAAGCACATTTATCTTTCTGTCTTTACATGACATTGAAACATTTTCATTCTTTTCCATGTAAAAGCATGGGGGAGAGTGGTAAAAAACATCCTTTTTGCCAAACAGATTTTTCTAGCTTGGCAAAAGGAACACTTTTATGACACTTTTACGATCCTCTCCCATGCTTTTATGACTGGAGGAGAACAAAAGTGCTTTGATGTGCGGAGACAGAAAGATAAATGCACTTTTCTCCATTTGCCTGCCAGGTTTGTTTTTAATGCGATAAGGCTCTAAGTCTTTCTGCATGCACTGAATTGCTTGTTGCTGTTCATTTTGGAAGCAGATTTGGGGTTTCTTCCTCCAGTGCTCCGTTTCTTGTGGAACTGGCATCCAGACACGGCAGGATTTCTGCGTCCATGCCCAAACAGGGGTGCGGGTGAGCCCCCACTGGTGCATGCACTTGCCAAAGCCTGTGATGGTGAGGACATGCTCTACCAGCCCCTGCCCCAAACAGGCTGTGGAAGAAGACACCGCTCTCCAAGTTCTGACTGCAGCTGTGGGCCTGCGGGCAACAGATGCTGTAACCATTGGCCCTGGAAGACCCTCACAGTTTGGAGCCCTGAGACTGCCTGAGGCCTTCCCACCTTTTTCTGTGAGGCAAGCTGAGGGGAGAGTGTGGGAAGATGCTGCAGAGGAGGAGGAGGAATACAGTTACGTGGCAAAGCTTCTTGCTGTGGGAAAGGATTTGGGTCGGGGCCAAAATACTGAGGCAGCAGGGTTTCTGTAAACAATGTTTTAATTGCCTTGTATTAGAAATGTATGCTATTGTGTGTAAAAAATAGAGGCTAAATAAGTGTCAAGCAGCCATGCAGAGAGGATTCTGGGAAGAAGGGCCTCTTAGAAGAGATGCTAGAAGGTTTAAACCAGAGGTAGGCAACCTTTCCCCTTTAAGGACCGAGGGACTTCAGCTCCCAGAATCCCAGGAGCTATTGGCCAACATGGGACTATTGGCCAACATGGCTGAGGCTTCTGGGAGCTGAAGTTCCTCGGCTCTTAAAGGGGGAAGGTTGCCTACCCCTGGTTTAAACTCAAGGTATGTGCAGAGATGAGCCAAATTGTTTATAGTACAAATTGACCTGCCACAGAGGTGCCTGGATGTATGTTACAGCCATAATAACAATAAACCATGGCAAGGAGGCCCTGGAAGAGGCCCTGAAAGAGGTCCTGGCAGTACCATCTCTGCTGATAAGAAACTTTGGAATGGAATATGGTTGACATGGCAACATAGTATCTTAAATATATTTTAATGTATTCTGAAATTTGGACTTTGATTGCTCAGGATTCTATATGTTTAGAGTTTAAAGTGACCAATAAGGTGTAAGTTTTGAGTTTCTTTGTCTATTGGTGTATAAAAACAACAGCCATTTTCCCTTGTCTTTTGCCCAATGATCTGAATGCTAATTCCATTGGGACTGCCGGCATAATAAATCTGCGTTTTTAAACTATTTTTTAGGTCCCCTGCTTTGCTTCAACTCTGCCTAAGAACCCTGGATGCTGTGAGCTAATTTGCTGCAGTTTGTTTTTCCACTACAATACCCCCACACACACATTTTGGAAATCTCCACTCACTTTCTTCTTTCCCCTAGCCTCCTTCCTGGGGGAGCCATCCTGCCAAAGTTAAGCACTTCCAGGCTCCCTTGGGTTCCAAGCAGGGAGGTGGAGGGCTTTTCTACACAGGTTTTTAAAAGGGGTGGAACAGCATCTTCCTTTCCTGTTTTTTCCCCTAACCACATCAGCATTTGTTGCTGCCACCCTCTTCCCTGGCCTCTGCGTCCCATGGGTGTGGTGTCTATCATATTTCATTCACACCTGCCTCTGTGCTTCTTCCTTCTCCACCTCTGTCTGCCCCCCACGTGTGCCTGCCACCTGGGTCAGAGATGCCTTCCTCCTTGCAGCAGAGGGGGCATGTGCAGTGGGCAGACACCTTCTGACTTTGCTGCTTTGTTCCTTTTCTCCCTGTCCCCCTTTATGACGGCATTGTCTCATAAGAAAAAACAAATCAAAGTCCCAACAGAATTCTTTTTAAAAAAATACTATGATAGTAAAACAAGGGGTGGATGCTGGCAGGTCAGAGGTGAACCTGTAAGGCCCATTTCTCCTAGACATGTCACAGCAGCTTAAGGTTAAGCTTAAGTCATGGAGTGACCTTTTGCACAATTGAAGTCCAATTATTTTAAATGAGTAACAAATCAAGACACTATTTTAGACATTTGTGGGACCCTCGTAGTGATTTAGACTCACGTCAATTGGCTCGGACTTAAGTCAGCCTCAAGTCACTTCAATAACTTAACTTGGACTTGACTTGGCAAAATGGACAAGCTGACTTGGCTTGACTTGAGACTTGTATATTTTTAGTGACTGACTTGCTGGTGCCATTCACTTTGAGCAGCAAGCAAGACCCATCCCCAAAATACAGGATGCATTTCTCAGAAGGGAACAGCAAATGCATTAGGCAATGGGCTTGAGGCAGAAGGCTCCTTTTAAAGCTTTTGGAAAGCTTTAGAAGGCTCTTCTGATGTGCAATGGGGACAGGCTGCCAAGCAGACCTCAACCCCTGCCTCAAGCCCATTTCCTAATGCACTTGCTGTTCCCTTCAATAAATGTACCTTGCATCCTTTTTTACTGTTAAACATTAGCTCCTAGACTTGAAACTTGACTTAAGACTTAACTTGGAAGTATTTTTCAAGGGCTTGAGACTTGACTTGGGACTTGAAGGTAGAGACATGAGATTTGATTTGAGACTTGGACTAAAAAACTTGAATACATCACTGGATTCTTCCATTGGAATGGACAACTGTTGCTACCAGGGGTGTCACTGGGGTCTTGCAGGGAGTTTGGCAGTGGCTTTGCTAGACTTGGTGTCACCTGGTAAAGGCCATGGGGCTGCCAGGGGTGCTCACCCCTTCACCACCACCGCAGTGGTGGCGGCCTCCTCATGAAGAAACCACTACTGCCATGGGGAAGCATGGTTGGGGATACTTGGCCCTTTTTTTACCCCACAGTGGCAATGGCTCCTCGTGAGGAACCACTGTTACTGTGGGGAAGCAGGGCTGGGTGCCCTCGGCCTTGTCCTTCCCTGCAATGGTGGTGGCTCCTCATGAGGAAATGCCATCACCGTGGGGAAGCAGGGCCAGGGGCACTCACTCTCTTCCTGAATGGGAGGACAGTCCAATCTAGTGTCATCCCTCTTCTGCGGTGTCACCTGGTGTGGGCCGCACCCCCTCTAGTGATCCCACTGAAGTTCGGACCACACCAGGTGACAACTCTTAGGGGTGTGTGTGTGTGTCACCCAATGAACTGGTGGGAAAGGGTGCCAAAGTTCCAGACTCCCTCCTCTCTCACCTGGTCAGCACTCCTCCTCCTCCAGCTCTTTGTCAGCAGCTGTGTCTGGCGGATCAGCGAGGCAGTGCAGAGGCAGGCAGGCAGGCAGGTGGCCAGGAAAGGGGACTCCCTGCTTGTCAGCCTGCCTACACACTGCCTGGTCAAGCCACAAGGCTACTCTTCAGTGGCAGCTGCTCTTTGGTGGTAGCAGTACCATGGTAGCGTGGCCAGACAGTGCAGGGGCAGGCAGGCGGGGAGGCAGCCAGGCCAGAGAGCTGGAAGAGAAGGTCCTTCCCAAAGCGCCCTCTCTTTCACAGGAGAGGCCCTTGCCTCAGCCTCTCCCTTGTTCCTAGCCAGGATCCTTCACCACACACACAACCCTAGGCTGCCCACTTGCCCACCCTTGGGAAGTGTTTAGCAGGGAGATTGCTACTGCTGCCTCCCTAAGTTACCATACTAGGTGACAACAACCCTAGGGACACCACTGGTTGCTAGTCTTGCCCTGTTTCTCCAAGCAGTATTCATGCAATGGAAGTCACTGAAGGATTGTTAGTCTTTTGAATGTTTGCAGCGTTTATGACTGCTTTATGTATGTGTGTGTGTGTGTGGGGGGGGAGTGACAAGTCCTCAACCCAAAATAGCAGAGAATATTTAGAGATATTTCTGCCAGGTTTGAGACCCAGTGTTGTCTAATGGTTAGAATCCTGGACTGGGACTTGAGAAAACCAGGGTCAAGTCTCCATTTAGCCATGGAAATATCTGGGTGACATTGGGTCAGCCCTCTTCTCTCATCATGTCTGATTTTGGAAGCTGAGGAGAGCCAGACCTGGTTGGAGGGAGGGAATCCCAGGGATCTCCAGGCAAGATCAGGAAAGAACCCATTTGGAAACCCATCATGGCTGCTGCATAAAGGCATTGTAGTCTTGTCTTCCTTCCTCCAGGCATGTGTGGGAAGCTGTTCCTTGACCCTGCAGGGCAGATCAACATGACTGGAGTAGAAGCCATTGACTGCACTGTTGCCATTGGCCGTCCCTTGGGAGAGGTGGTCACCCTCCAGGTGCTGGAAAGCTCCCTGGACTGCAGTGCAGGTGAGTCTTTCGTGTGGGCCATGGTGAAAGCAGGGGCTCAGGAGGCTCAGGAGAGTCAAATCTGCAAATGCAACTCTCTTCCCATAATTTCTCCAGTGTTCCCCAAATAAATTTTAATCGCAGAAGATTTTCTTGGCACTTCTAAAATTGTGGTTCCTGAAAGATTCCAGTAGTTTGGAACCTGTGAGGACTGACTTGGTTTAGGATTTTGTAAGGGGGCTGTAGCTTGGTGTTCTAGGAGTGGGAAGGAGCTCAGGTGCTCAGCACTGCAGTTGGGATCTTCTGCCCTCCCTTCTTCATTAGGGGCCTCCATGCCATAGATGGAGGTCTCTGTTAGGTGGGATTACACCCGTGGCCCTTCCCCGTTCCCCTGGGACTGACAGTACTGAGTGGGGTGGACCCAATTTGGTGTGGAAAGACACTTCCCTGTGCTTGTGGCATGCTGAGCAAGAGTGGTGTGTGGAAATGCTTGGCGACTGAGCAATGTTTTGCCTTTGTTTTTTCTTTGAGGTGAGATGGTGCTGTTCTCTACGCGGATGATGTGGCGGACGGCCTGTAAGAGGCTGAAGCTCTTGGCCATCAACAGGACCAAGAGCAACACAGTGGTGGTGAGGCAGCGCCTCCTGCGGCCGGGGAATGGAATTGTCCTTCAGTACAGCAGCAAAGCAGCACCTAAGAAATACCATCAAGGTCTGTGACTGCTCCAGATAGGGGCCAAAATTTTTATTATTTGTATAGGGCCCTTCACATTCTCAGTCTCAGAAAACCCATGATAATGTTGCCTTAAGGTCACCACAAGTCATAAACATCTCAAAGCCTACGACTTCAAACTCGAAGATGCATAGCAATAACAGCTTCATTTATATACTACTTCATACCATGCTATGCAGTCTCTAAGCAGTTTACAAATGTAAGCTAATTGCCCCCAACAAGCTGGGTACTCATTTTAGTGACCTTGGAAGGCTGCAAGCCTGAGTTGAGCCTGAGCCCTGGTTGGTATTGAACTTACAACCTTGTGGTTTGTGAGTGAGTGGCTGCAGTATAGGCATTTAACCACTGTGCCACCAGGGCTAACAACTGCTTGAGGAGGGATGGAAGGGGGATAGCCCATCTTGTCCCTCTCTTTTTCTCCTAAGAGAGGCTTTTGGCAGATGCAAGAGGGGGAAGCAGGAGCCATTAAATTTTAGAGGAGGAAGCAGGGTAGGAAGACAACAGGCAGAAGGGAAATCTGGGCCCAGCAAGTTGAGCAGCTGTGCATTTGGGCATCAGGTCTGAAAATCATAGGTGGGACGTAGTCAGCAGTGAGTTGGGAATGCCAGAAAGCTATGAGGGAGGAGAGTTGCAAATGGAAAACAGAGTGGGCAAACAGCTGAGGCTGAGCATGGAATCTGATTCCTATGCAAGGATGGATTGCAGATTATAGATATTATCATAAAAGAAGAGATATACAGGGAAGCAAAACTGGAGGTGTCAGGAACCAAGTATAGGAAGCTTTAAGTAAGGATAGGAAATGAGGGGATGCTAATGACACAAAATGATGGAAGTGATGTGCAGGAAGAATAAATAAGTGCAGCAGAAGCATGAGAGTGATGATCATGGGAAAACTTAATCTGTGGAAGAAATGATGGGGCGCTGTGCTGAAATGCTGCAAGGGCCTGTGGAAAGGAAGGGACAAAGCAGCACCCCAATTGTGGCATAAACATTTTGTCCCTGTGCCTTCTTGGTGTCATAGACATAATCATGGAGTTGGAAGAGACCTGAAGGGCCATCCAGTCCAGCTCCCTTTGGCCATACAGGAATACACAATCAAAGCACAGCCTGTGACAGATGGCCATCCAGTCTGTTTGAAAACCTGACAATGTTGAGGTGGAATTGCTTTTCCTGCAGTTTGAATTCACTGCTACATGCCCTAGTCTCTGGAGTAGCAGAAAACAAATTTTCTCCACCCTCAACAGGACATCTCTTCGAATATTTACACAAGGCTATCATGTCATCCATTAACCTTCTCTTCTCCATTCTGAACATACCCAGCTCCTTAAGACACTCCTCATAGGGCATGACTTCCAGACCTTTCTCCATTTTGATTGCCTTCTTCTGAACATGCTCCAGCTTGACAATGTCCCTCTTAAATTGTGCTGACCAGAACTGGGCACAGTATTCCAGGTGAGGTCTGCCCAAAGCAGAATAGAGTGGTCCTATTACTTCCCTCAGTCTAGATCAGGGGTCGGCAAGTTCCCCTTACCTGGGGCTGGTCTGGGGATCCCCTGCTCTTCCGCGGGCCGCTACCGCGCCGCTGTACGCATCGCAGCTGCCATTTTGTTTTCAAAAATGGCAGCCTTGGCTTGTTTGCGCATGTGCAGGAGTACTGCGCATGTGCAAATGAGTTGCGGCCGCCATTTTGGAAAACAAAATGGCAGCCGTGATGTGCGCAGCGGTAGCAGCAGCGTGTGTGGCAGGGGCGGTGGCGACGGGGGGGCAGCAGCAGCGGGGTTTGGCGGGGGCCAGTCCAAAGTCCTCAGGGGCCCTGCCCGGCCCGGCCCGCGGGCCGTAGGTTGCCGACCCCTGGTCTAGATACTATACTCCTATTGATGCAGCCTAGAATTACATTGGTTTTCTTAGCTGCTGCATCACATTGCTGACTCATGTTCAGCGTGTAGTCTACTAGGACCCCTAGATCCCTTTCACATGTACTGTTTTCAAGCTAGGTGTCCCCCATCCTATATCTGCACCTTTCATTTTTTTTCTGCCTAAGTTGAAATTCATTTTGTTAGTTTTGGCCCAGCTCTCTAATCTATTAAGGTTGTTTTGAATGTTGATCTTGTCCTCTGGGGTATTAGCTACCCTTCCTAATCTGGTGTCAATTGCAAATTTGATAAGCATGCCCTCTATTCCTTCATCCAAGTCATTGCTAAAGATGTTGAATAGCACTGGGCCCAGGATAAAACACTGTAGCCAGAATCTTACCAGTCAGACTCCAGAGCATCATGAACCCATTCTTTTCTTTTGTTTCCTGTTTGCAGACTGTGATGTACAGTTGTTTGGTCCTCGGGGAGAAATTGTAAGCCCCATGCCGTCCACAGGCATGAGACTGAAAGCAGCTTGCCGGACATTCATCGATGTGGCACCACGTTTTCATATTGCAGTTTATGCTGTGCCCATGGACCAGGCATCTGGCACCAACCAAACATCCTCAGGTTACATTTTGGTGAGAGCATGGCACAGATGTGGGCATGGGAACAGGACCAAGTGGGTCGTTGTTCTGTCTCAGAGGCGCAAAGTTTGCCTCTTTCTATGCATTATCTTATTTGTCTTTATACTGTTAACTGGTCCTGCACTGAAGGGCTGTTGTAAAGGCTACAGTTGGTAACTATTCTTTGTGTTAAAGCTGGCTGATAGAGAGTCAAAGGTTAGCCTCTTGAGAGCGACATCCGTACACATATGTGCCGCGTATGTGGCAAGGATATTCACCATTGTGCTGTGGATGTATTCTGCTGGTAGTGGCAGAAACAGAGTTGCACAGACAGCAACATTGTGCATTCAGATTGAGCAAGTCATGAACTTGTTGGTTATTCTGAATGGGGATTGAATTCAGCTCTTGTTGCATCTCTGGAAATTCTGAGGGGATAAGAGAAATGGTGTTTTAGTGAGTGACCTTCCAAGTAGACAAAACCTAGCAACATAGCTGCTTCAACGACTTCATGTATAAGACGAAAGTCTCTCTGAAGCTAAGTCAGACCAGAGAATGCTCAAGAAGCAATGGAATTGATAAGTCAAAGAGAGGCAGCTTTTGGGAAACCTAACTAGCTGTCAGTAAGTCTTAACCATCCCCTTCAGTCACATGATTACTTGTGCAAACTGCATTGTACCCTTTCAAAAAATAATTATAACTAGCAGGAAAAGTGGGTCAGGTTAGGAGAAAGAGGGACTTGCATTGCAGACCTCAGACCAGTAACTTCCTGACTTGCATAATAGGCATCCTGAACATTGTATGTTCTTGGATTCTAGTAGGTTGGTGCCTGTAAGAAAGGCTTAGGAAATGGCAGGGCTAATAAAATCCTTGCTTGGATGGCCGTGGAATCTTAAGCCAGAGGCAGGAAGCCAAATGGCTTTGAGGATCAGACTCAAAATGCCATGGAATTAGGTGGGCAACCTCCCCACGGGCTCAACCTATCAGGGCTGCACCAGGTGCCATGGCTGAAGCTTAACCATTGGCAGCCAGTGGGGGAAGACTCATTTTGGCTTTGAATTGAGGTACCAGGGGTAACAGGTATTTCCTGGGTAGCACTTGTTTATATAGAACAGACAGGGATAACTCTCAGGGTATTCCAGGAGACCTGCATCTCTACTGTTTGTTGTTGCTAGCTGCCTTCAAGTTGACTTATGGCAACCCTATGAATGAGATGAACAGATTGCTTACCTGTATCTGTGGTTATTCAAGCGGTCATCTGTCCTCATACAATTGATTTGCTGTGTCTACACAGAGACTTCCTTTGGAAAATTGTGGAGCTGAATAGCTTGGCGGTCAGGGATCTGAAAGGAAGTTAGGGTGGGTTTGTGTGAAGGAACAGATGACTACTCAAAGAACCACAGTTACAGGTAAGCAACCTGTCCTCCTCCTTTGTGGTCATTGTGGTGCTCACACAACTGGGTGACTATGAAGCTTACCAGAGGTCACTGGAAGAGTCTGCCCAAAGCTGGTGTCCATTCTTTGGGCCTCCATAACAAATATAGAGGCACTTTATACAACAAAGTACTGCCATGCATTAACTGTAGAAGGCCAGGGCACTTCGCAGATCCAAGCAGTGTAGATATCCTGTTTTGCCCTTGGGAAGCAAACCAGAAAGCTCAGCATCCTAGAGATTTTAAGGAAAAAGAATGTGTGTCTGGGCTCCTCGAAATATCAGCTGAGAAACAGGGGTAGTCCAGTCCAATACAGGTCATTCATAGGTACAAGTCTTCAGTCCAGGCAGGCAGTCCAAAGGGTTGTCCAGAAGAGCAGTCAGAAGTCCCGGCAGAGATCAAGGCAAACAGGCAATCAGGTACCAGTGTGGCTTTCTCCTAAGGTGAAAGTTGGTTGTTGGCCACACTTGTTTGGGGTGTGTGTGCTGAGTTATTTATATCCCACCTGGATCTCAGAGGGGCTCCCTAATTGCAGTGTGCTTCCTATATAAACACTGTGAGCATCTGCGTTTTTCTCTGTCCTGATGTCTTTCCACAGAAGTAGGTATTGGTAAGTCTGGCTACTCTAAGGGTAGTGGCTGCTGGTAACCATGTTCCTGTGGCTGCTTGAACTCTGCTCCTGTGGTTTCTGAAGGCTCTGCTGAGCACAGCCAAGTTTATATTTAGAGCGCTATTGTCCCCAACATTCTATTTATTTTTATTTATTTCTAGGATTTATATTCTTCCTTTCTCCCACAACGGGATCCATCTTGGTCACGCAGTCTGCAGAATGGGTGGCCGACTATATCTGCTGAGTGGGTAGTGCAAGGGCTTCCTGGTGGAACTGAAGGGGTGCTAGTTCTCTGGGAGATCAGGAATAAAGAAGAGCATCTTATCCCAGAGGAACTTCTGATAGGCAGATATACAGGCCTGCATGCTCATTGCCCCTACCACTGGGGCCGAAGAGGAACAGAACATGTAGCCAAACATGTCTGGCCATCTGCTCTCCCTGTTGACCAGCATAGCATATGGTTTCTTCCCACTCTTGGATTAGGGCGCCTCCACTACTATATAGTCGGGGTTGAGGTATTCAGCACTCTTGGGCGAGGGTGGCGGGATAGCTGTGGTTTATAAAGGCCATGTTAACCTAACCAGATTACCTATTAGGGAGCTGAGCCATACTGAGTATGTATATCTGAGTCAGAAAACAGGGATAGTGCCATGGGGAGTCCCTGTGTTAGTCGAACTTGGTGTCGAGGCGAATACCCAGAATAATTGTAAAAAGACTGTGACCAGCTTTGGTACCAACTGGGTGTCTGATGGTACTGGGTAGTCATGGTGATGATACTAGTTGTGGTACGATAATGAGTGGTGTAGTAGAGGCCAGGAGCTTCCTCCATGGGTGCGCCTTCTGATACTGGTCACTGTAGGAGACTGAGTAAAGGGAGAAATCTTCCCGGTTATTGGTAGTGATCTCTATGCACAAGTCTTGAGATAGTGTAGGCCCAGCAACAACTCCTAAATCAGATCCATGAGCTCAGCCAAGGAGTTTGGTAGGCAGCGGGATGGACAGTTGTTCCATGGGCCATATCCCTTTGGAAGGCGGTTGGTCCCATTAAAGTGGCCACCCTTGTGGCCAGTCCTAGCTGCCAAAGAATCAAAGAGAGCCCTAGCTGGACTTTGGAGTGTGGTGAGGACACTGAAAATGTGTTTGCAATTCCGAGGTCACTCTCAGGGAGTTAATGATCTGTGAGGTCCCAAGGATGGGAGGAGTCTATGGATAAAATCTGGCCTAGACAGAAACAATTGGAAAGCTAGTAGAGCACTGATGCAGCATCCAGTCACCAGCTTGACTGACTGTGCTTCTATTCCTCAGATTCGAGATGTCAAGACCATGAAGACTGCCACATTCTGGGGAAATCAGCTATTCTACTGGGAATCAACTGGGAGCCGGGCTGAAATTGAATTCAGTATGGACTTTGACAGTGTCAGTTTCCGAGCAGAGTACTGGGTCACCAAGCCCAACTAACACAACCTCACCACCATTCCATTACTGCTGGTGGAGGGGTCCTGTCCCACCTAGGGTTAGCTGGGAAATGTGGCAGATACACTTTCTGTGTGGGGTGAAATTCTTTCTTCTCAGACTCTATTTATAAAGGTGCAGGAACTCAGCATTTGGCCAGCTTGCTGAGGAAGGAGAAAGATGCTTTAGTGTCCAGCTCCCCTACTCTGCTGCTACCTGAAGGTGACTTGCCCCAAAACACAAACTGCCCCTTGAGTGCTCCCTTTTTAAAATGGGGGGAGGGTGTCCTGCTTCTTTCAAATTCTGAATCAACATCTAGTTAATTACCTATCCGCCAGGTAAATAGTTACAGTAATCTAAACATAATATTATCTTGAAATTAAAATATTTTCACTTTGGTCCAGAGTCAGCAAGCGTTTTTAAAAATGTAAATGGTATTATTTCAAACAAATTTGATTTTGCACTGAAATACTCAGCTGTATATATTTACCTTTAAAAAGTCTTGGGGGAAATGCTCCATTGTCCATTCACAGCCAGGTTTGGTTGTGGCTCCCTGTCAGATATAAGTGCTAGGTCTGTAGGCAGGTTTCGGAATTCTTGGCAGTGGAGAAAATGTATTGTTAACTACTGGAGAGAGGTGACACCTTGGGGTGATGAGGAACTGGGAATGGGTCCAGGCAGGGGGTTCTTTGTACTGTAAATCCATGGATCTACCTCTGTTATCCTTTCCCTCCTTGAGATATTTTTCGCAGAAAGGTAAAAGCTACAAGGGGTGGTGGGAAGGCATGGTTACTAATGGAAGCTGTGCTATGGTCAGGTCATCTCAAGAGCATTCATAAAGCTTGAGGCCACAGTTGGGAGAAGTCAACGTGTCTCGCAGCTTCTGCCAGTCATTCCAGAACCTTTCCTCTCCATATATTCAGTGTAACTTATTCCCAAGTAAGTGGGCATAGGGTAGGCTGCATGCAGCCTTTGTTATTCCTGAGAATGTCTTAAATGTGTTTTGATCATTTACTAATGTCTGGTAATTCCTTATGGGCATTGACTGCATGGTAGTCATGGTAGTTCAATTTTGCCTCACCATTTTGGGAGACGTCTCAAGCCTCCCATGCTCCAGAGTCCATGGTTAATTATCTAGAACAGTGCTACTCAAAATGATGTCCCATAGACTAGTGTTAGCCCTGATCCATCTGCTGTTGTAGCCCATGGACCTAGAGCAGACCTGCACAACTTGGCAGTAGGAAGGGGCCAAAATTGAAACAGGCTAAACTTTTTTGAGCTGCAGATAGGTTTTAATTAAATATTAATTAATTATATTATATTATTAATTAATTTTAATTCCGTTCTCCTCCTCTGCCCAGCAGAGAAAGCTGAGCTTTCCAGAGGAGCCTTGCAGAGCATTTGCCCATCCTCCTCTGCCACCACCTGGCCTCTTTGGGAGAAAGCTGAGCAGTGGAGGAGCCTTGGAGGCTGAGCATTTGCCCTTCCTCCTTCTCCTCCTTATGGCCCTCTCTTCAGGAGAAGGCCAAGCAGCAGAGGAGCCTTGAAATTATTTCACATCCTTTGGCGAGCAGCATGTGGCCCCCGGGCCGTATGTTGTGCAGGGATGATCTAGAGCAGGGGTAAGCAACCTTTCCCCTTTAAGGGCCGAGGGACTTCAGCTCCCAGAATCCCAGGAACTATTGGCCAACATGGGACTATTGGCCAACATGGCTGAGGCTTCTGGGAGCTGAAGTCCCTCGGCCCTTAAAGGGGAAAGGTTGCCTACTCCGATCTAGAGCAACACATTAGGAGGAAGCTTATAGCCTTATAGCAGGGGTAGGCAACCTTTCCCCTTTAAGGGCCGAGGGACTTCAGCTCCCAGAATCCCAGGAGCTATTGGCCAACATGGGACTATTGGCCAACATGGCTGGGGCTTCTGGGAGCTGAAGTCCCTCGGACCTTAAAGGGGAAAGGTTGCCTACCCCTGCCTTATAGGTTCCTGGGCAATCAATTCTGCAGTTGCCATCCCAAAATCCTCTTTGGAGGATTGTTTTTGAAGACTGAACAACTATTTGTACTGAATCCTTCCTCTAAAAACTCACTTGGCATCTTGGTAAGAGTAAGGGGCTGATGGGTAGGAGCCAGAAAGAGGAAATCTTCCTAGTTCTTCTCATGACTTCCTGGTTAATCTGAATGTAGAGGAACATGATTTAACTGACTATCACCACTGCTTCACCAGGGTCAGACCCAGAACAACATTATATACTTGCAGGAGTTGAAACAGGAGATAAGATAATACATTAGAAGAGAGACCAGAGATTGAGAGGAATCAATTGGACAACTGGCACAGGAAGTAAAGCAGATTAAGGAGAAAGTTGAAAAACTGAAGTTTAAGACTGAAAATATAAATAAAGACAAAAATAAATATAGGGACAATTTGGCTTTACTGGAAATGAGAGAAAAAGAGCATTATTTGAGATTTAGATTGATTCTCCAGAATTCAAAATGACCTTAACAGATTAGAGCTGGGCCAGAACTAAAAAAATAAATAAATTAATTTCAACATGGAGAAATGTAGAACACTACATTTGGGCAGCAAAAATGAAATGCACAAATATAGGATAGGGGATACCTGGCTTGACAACAGTACATGTGAAAGGGATTTAGGAGTCCTAGTAGACCACAGGTTGAACACAAGTCAACAGTGTGATGCAGCAGCTAAAAAAGTCAATGTGATTCTAAGCTTCATCAATGGAAGTACAGTGTCTGCTCTAGAGGAATTGTACTATTCTATTCTGCTTTGGTCAGGCCCCACCTAGAATACTGTGTCCAGTTCTAGGCACCACACTCCAAAAAGGATATTGACAAGGAGAAGCATACCCAGATGAGGGTGACCAAAATGGTGAAGGGTCTGGAACTCATGGCCTATGAGGAACGTCTTAGGGAGCTGGCTATGTTTAGCCTGTGGAAAAGAAGGTACCATGATAGCCATCTTTAAATATTTGAAGGGATATCATATTGAGGATGGAGCAAGCTTGTTTTCTGCTGCTCCAGAGAATAGGATGTGGAACAATGGATTCAAGTGACAGGAAAAGAGATTGTACCTCAACAGTAGGAAAAACGTCCAAAGAACAAGAACTGTTCGACAGTGAAACACATTCCCTAGGAGTGTAGTGGAGTCTCCACCTTTGGATGTTTTTAAAGAGCCGGATGGCCACCTGTGAGGGTGCTTTGATTGTGTCTTCCTATGCGGCAGGGGATTGGACTTGATGGTTCCTGTGGTCTCTTCCAACTCAATGATTCATATCAGACCAGACTCAAAAGAAGTCTGTTTTGGGGTCAACAGTGTGTGGAAAATAATAAAGCTCCCACCCTTTACTGTTGATCAATTCAAATGTGGAAATAGCAGAATAGCCTATTTCTAATGGCACAGCTGTTTGACACTGGAATAGGCTGCTACAGGGGTGGGTGAGCTCCTCTTGGCTGGAGGTGTTTAGGTAGGGGCTGGAAGGGCTTTTTTCAAGGATTCTGTGGCTGCACCTGGAACTAAAGATCTTGCACCTCCAAGGAGCTCTTTCCAATGGGATAACTCTAAATTTTGAGACTATCTTTCAAGTTGCTTCCAGGAAAAGTCAATCAGATGTCATTCAAAACATTGTAAGACCATAAATCACTATGTTTATTAGACCCCAAGTGAAAAATGACCCTGGCTATGTACAAAATGTTCCTGGAAATAATATTGTCCATTTTACTGTAAGACAAATAATGCTACTTGGACTCTTAGCTGTCACATTAAATGACAAGATCAAGAGGACTTCTGTTCTGACTCTATAAAAGAACCTTTCAAACTGAAAAGACCTGTTTACATAGCAAAATCCACCATTTTCAAGAGGCCAGATGGGGACCAGCATTCCCATGTTTCTTCTACTGTAGATGCTTCAGAGTCAGTGTGCCTGAGTCAAAACTGGGACTGTTTGCTCAAATCCATGGCACTCTGGGACAATGGGAAAGAAAATGAAGCAGAGATGAAGAACACCAACAAGGCTAGATGCTGCTGCTGAGCCTTTGGAAGAAATAGGACACAGAGAAAAACCAAATGACATTAGTCAGAGACATTTTTACTCATAGCAGAGCACCAACAACCTCATGCTGAATGAACTTACATCACAAAGGCATCTAATACAGTCTGCAATGAATGCAGTCTGTGAACATGTGAAAGAGGTAGCGTTCTGTAAACATTACATCAGGTCTGCAGACCAAACTGTCTTCCCTGTTTTTATGTTCTCTCACCAGAAATGTCCATTCTGTAAGCTCAGCAGCATCACACATAGTCCAGAATCTCTGTTTCCATTTCATTTTCACTCCCATCTGAGGGTTTGAATTCCTCTTCCTCTTCCTCCTCCTCCTCTCCAGATTCAAAGGTGAGCTGCTCTTTGCCTGCTTCTTCAGATGATGTGCTTGTGAAGAGAGCTGAGAGGAGCAACCAAAGGATTACAACTCTGTGGGCTGTAAATAACCCTCTGCCATGCTTCCTAGAGGACACAGGTTGCCCTTTTATGTCAAACATTCCAGCTGGCAGTTGGGGAGCATGCCTAGGCCCATGGGCTGCACTCTGCCCACCTTGGCTTGTTCTCTCTGCCAGTCTTCCCCAACTGATGCCCTCCAGCTGTGCTGGACTACAACTGTCATAGCAGAAAGAAAGTGCAGGAAAACAGAGAGAGGGTGCCAATCCTTCAGAAAACACCTGAGCAAAAGAGGCGCCTTCATGTGTTTTCTGAAGAGGGTGGCAATAAAGCAAAGCGGTCTGAGAAGGGGCAAGGAAGAACTCTCCAGTTACAAGGTGACAGCTCAAAAATGTAAAGGAGAGTCAAGGCAGACTGAGGGTTGAATGAGAATCAAAGCCAGACTTCCCATTCAGTCCTCCTGTCCTGTGCCTGAGAGCAGAGAGAGGAAAAGTGTGCCTCCACAGAGGCTACAAGGCTGCCAGTACATCCAACGAGGGATTATGGAAGCTTCAGTCCAGCGAGCCCCTGGAGGGCCACACATTCTCCATTCTCACTTTAGAGAGAAACATGTTACCCGGCCGTTTGGAGCGGATGATCTGCTTAATCATCAGAGACATGGTGTCCCGGAGGTCATCGCTGGTCTTGGGAAGACACCAGCCATCACGCTCTGTGCACGACGTCTCCACCCCATCATTTCGATGGATAATCTTCTGCAAACTGAAGAGAGACTCACTTCAGGTTTTCTCGTTTACACAAAACCAGTGAATTATTCAAGTCTGCATCACCCAAAAGGAATCCAGGGAAGTGGCAGGAAAAAGCAAAATGTTGGGGAAGTCAAAAAGGGGAGAAAAGAGCTGTGTATGGTCAGTGGCCTGCATGCCCTCAGCTAGGCTGCTGGTCCCAATGGTAGAGGGGGACCTTGTCCCATGGCCAGGTGTACAGCCGAGTCTGAAAAGGGGCTGGGGACAAAACCACTCACATCTGAGATGGAACAGCTGAGGCACAGGTGGAACATCTAACTAGCCCTGAGAGTTGCAAGATGTAGCAGAGGACTCTGCCCCTTGCCCACCCATCTGGCTGGCTTCCTTGGACAGAATGAAGGAGTCAGAGCACCATCTTGTTTTTTCCCCCAGGCAGCAAAATATATTTTTTTTATTTTCAGGGCAACCGTACAGGGAAGGATTACGTAGTACTCCCTGTGAAAGGCAGTCAGGCAGCCTCCCTCTGTTGAGCTTTCATCATACAGCTAAAACTCTGTTCTCTCCTTTGGTGTCTGGAATCATTCTGTATTTTGTGGTTTCTTTTCAAAAATTTTAAAGGACTATTTTTGATTGTTTTACAAAATTCTTAAAGAGTATTTTAATTTGGTTTTAGTGTGTGTTTTTAAAATCTCTGTATGGTGTTTTACATATTTTTACCTTTGCATTACCTTGGGGCCCCCAATGGGCTGGGAGGTGATATATAGACTTTAAGCAAACAAATAATATTTTCAGGCTCAGGCAGACATGTAAAAAAAGAATAATGAAAAAGCTGCCCCAAATCACTACAGCCAAACAATTTAAAACAAATACCATTCCACGTTCAAATCACAGAGCTGATAAAACATCTGTCGGTATGGAGGCAGGGAACCTTCTCGGAAAATGTAAATCGAATCCTAAGAGAGGAAGGTGAGGCAGTGGAAAAGTCAGAAACCAGATTCCATTGGAAGTCAAAGCACTTCCATATAGTGTTGTCTATACTGGTGGCTCCTTCTTTTCACTGAAGGGCTGTAATTCTCCAAACCCTCTGTACTTTTTTACTCTATGCAGTTACAACACTTTGATTGCACTTTAACTGCCATGACTGCATCCTATGGAATCCTCAGATTTGCAGTTTAGGGAGGAATAACTAGAATCCTCTGCTACAGGAAGTTCTCCTGCCTCATCAGACTACAAACCCCATGGTTCCACAGCATGCAACCATTGGAGTTAAACTGGATTCCCAGGGCTTTAACTGTGTAGTAAGAGAGTCCTGTGTGTGGAAGACAGGGCTGTCTAGGACCCAGGCTGCTGGCCTCTCTTGCTGTAGCCTGACTTCCCCAAGATGTGCCAAGAGGTCTTGGTGTCCCTCAGACACAAGGCCTTCCTCCCCAAATCGCCCTGGCAGTCCCAGCAATTCTCAACCACAGGGTGTTTGCTGTCCACAAATCCAGACTTTTCCTTATGCCTTCTCCTTTGGTCCAGCAACACCTCCTGGATGGCTCAGAGCTTCCAGACCTGACCTACAAGACCACGGCCCTGTAGCCCCAAGGTGTGAGGGTCTGCACAAGCATCACTGGGCAACAGAGACTAGGCAAGGATAACCACCACCTGAGGAAAGTACCAAGGTGATAAAGGCAGAGCTGCAGGCTCAGAGGAACTCTGGTCCCATCAGCAGGTGATGGGGAAACATGTCCTAGTCTGGAAAGATCTGGCAAGCAAGAAGGAGGGAAGGCAGAAACTGATGTCAGCTGGCATATGCAAAACATTCAAGGCAGGGAAAGGGAACAGCCCCCTCACTACTGTGATGAATGGAAGTTAAAGTCCAACAGTGTCTGGTGGGTCAGACAGTTCCCACCCCAGATTTAAGAGCTGGGGGAAGCCTACAGGGTAATATCCTGGAAAGCAAAGCTGATTGTCTGCAAGCTGGGGCAGGGTAAAGAAACAAGGAAGCAGGTGCTACATAATCACTTGGTGCTATGCAAGACCTGAGCTAAGAACCCTGCAGCCATCTCCAAAACCTGTGCTACAACTCCACAGTGGGGATGAACACTTCCCCAGAGCCAGCGTGTATAGCGCCTGAGACAGAACAGGTGGAGTATCTGAGCTCAGAGCAATACCAGTCCTCAGGATTCCACCTCCATAGAGATTGAAGATAGGAAGCCCAAATGGTTGTACAGAGGGACCTTTTCTCTTCCCCTGCCCCAACCTCCTGCCTTCCGTGGAACACATTTTCCCTAGCACAGAAGCTTGGAGTCAGACTTTCCTCATATGAAACCAGAAGATAGGCAGAGTTCAAGTACTCACCTTAAGCTTGTACTTGCTAAATGCTGTTTTTCTGGCAGCAGCTGTTCCAGAGGAGCTCAGTCCTTGCTTGAGGTCCTGAATGCCAACTGGATGGCTTGCTTGAAAAGGGCAGGAGCAGATTACCCAAATTACCTCTGAGCACGAAGCACCCTAGAAGGTGTTACAGGGTGCCCTGAGACCCCTCCCCTCAAAAATCCTCAAATCCTCACAGCTTCTCTTGCAGACGAAGGTCCCTTTCCTAACTGGAGAGAGGTGTTAGCTAAAAAGTTGACTAAGCCATGTCCCATATGCATGGCCAAACACTCAGACGCCCTATACCTATCCTGCTGATCTCATCTGGGAGCGGGGTTGGAAAGAGCCACAAGACATATTCAGAAATCACAACTGTTTCATTCACATTCCTTACAGAGGGGCAAAGGCAGTCTGTCTCCCCCTCACACACCATACCTGGTTTTTTCAATGTGATGGGCAGGCTGTAGTTGTATGTGCTGCGCTTTGCTTTCACTGGCATGTCATTTGGGGCATACCCTAAAGAGAAGAAAAGAGAAAACAACTCAAATGGGAGAGCTTAGGAAGCCAAATCTTTCAAACGAGAGAAAGCCAGGGGTCTTTGTTCATGTTACTCATCACATAGGCCTGTAAAGTAGGATGTAAGAGGACATGACTGCTGCAACCTTCCTTCCAAAGGCTTTCCATTATATTAGGAGTTGTGCAAGAGGACTTTCCACCAGGTGCTGAGCTTCTCTCTACAGCAATGTTATAAAAGCAGGCAGAGACACATCTTGCAAGATTGTCTTGTCAAAGTAGCCCCATCCTCCCAGAGCCTGAAAATGACAATTCTAAGGTGGCAGCAAGGGCCTAAAGTGGGAAGGGGACAGGGGAAGGAGCAGTCAAGAAAAGCCCAGCCACATTCTAACTACTGGCTGCTATTTTTACCATATTTCATTCCGCAGCGGATTCGGAAATCCAAGACTTGATAGATTTTTGCTTCTGGATGTTTTCTGGGATCATAACCAAAGCGAACCCAGAGGCTTCTCCAGGGACCCGTAAGCTATAGGGACAGACAAAATTACTGACAGGCACAAGCAGAACAGCAACAGTACTGGCCTTCAGGAATGTGACACTTCCAAAATCAGTTCACTGACACATTATATGAGAGACTTGGAACAGTAGTTTCAAAGCCAAACCATTTTCCCACTTTTTCTCAGTTGCAGTATGATTGTCATTATCATATGACTGTTTCAAAGTCATACACACCGTTTACAATATAATAACTGTACAGGAAATAGGAACAGTGATGAAATGTTAACTGACTTACCATGTAATAAGCTAAATATGGAAGAAGAAACTTCAGTTTGTCCGGATGAATGCTGATATTGGCTTTTACAGCATTACGAGACCAGACAGGACGAACTTCGAACAGCTAAAAATACACACAGGCCAATATGAAAATAGGGGAAAGGTGAGAAATTGCCTCCTGACAAAGCAGCCTCCTTTCTAAATTACTGTCTTTGGCCAAAACAGAGTACTGTTATGAAGGCCGAATAAAAGCAAGACTTTGTTATAGAGAAGGAAATTCAAGCAACTTAAGGATGGGTCTTACTCATCAACTTGTTCCTTCTGCAAACCCACTTTCTTATATGTGACATCATCATTTCCACTCTTTTATGCAAACTATCCTGGGAACTTTTTACACATAAAATCCACCAGATATAGAAAACAGAATGCTCTCTGGGTTGTCAAACTGACAGATACATTGTCTGATGTCGTACCTAACTTAAAGGCTATGTTTTGCGTTTATTCAAGAGTCCAGGCCAACGACAGCTCACTTGGCAACTATAAACATTCAAGTCCTCCCTAAGGTGGAATTAAGCTGTTGATACTTCAGACAACCACAGACAACAGGTTTGTGCACACTTGAGGCTGAAAGTTGATATACCTCAAGCAAAAGCTGAGTTCTGCTAGCTGCCCCTGCATCACAATTTATTTTGCTCATCATGGGGAGAGATAAGGAGTTGAAGCTGAGTTCAGCTATTCTGCTCAGTTCTCCCCACAAGGCTCTGAGACCATCAGTGCTAGCCCATCTTCTTTCAGTATGTAGAAATAAATTTATGTAATTTTTTTAAGAAGCAGAGCTTGCCAGCACGCTAAATTCTTAGCTAATAATATGGATCCCTGTTTTGCCCACTTGCTCCAAAGGCTGGGCTGTTCCACATGGTGTGTGGAAATTCAAGACTGCCACTAATTGTAAACTAAACAGGAAATTCCAGGAAATTCTGGCTCTCCAGCAACACTGGATGCCAAACAAATTTGCTTCATTCATGCATCTGTTAGCTTTTGTACCTACTTTTCTCAGCTCTTCCTCTGCTCTGTGATCCACAGCGTTGCCGCAAACCCTCTTCCAGGTCTGTTCGGCTGCATCCAGTGGCTTTGTAGGAATCTCTTCATCCTCAAAATTGACAAAGATGGCATTATGAGGGCGGCGGGCCCTGCTAAGGCCTATCAGGTTCTCTCTAGACAGGGGAGGATTATGATAGCCTTCCCTGCAGAAAGACAAAAGGAAAGCAAAACTAACCTAGATGAAACTTGCTGCAATATGTTTAATAACTCTTTCTTTTTTAACTGAATACATTCAGAAATTTGAAATAATTTGGATCAAAACCTACAGATACATATTAAGATATGTCTTGTCCATCTTGCATCACTAGACTTCAGGGCAACATAGTCAATGAAACAATTCAACTCAGGACAGTAAAGTAATAATTCACAATCCCAAGAAAACAGATCAGAATTATGCTACAAGCAGTAAAACTCCAAAACCTAAACAGCCATGTCCTAACCTGGTGCCAATATTTGTATGAGATGGGCTTCTGCGGCACTACAATTGAGAAGGGCCTCTCTCTTGCTGCCAGACAGTATACCACCCCAAGGCCAAGAGAGAAAAGATATCCCCCAGGTAGATATCAATGCTCAGGCAGGTGTAGACTGAGAGGCCCGTTCCTAAATATCAAGGGCTGCATCCACACTGCAAAAACAATCCAGTTTGACATCACTTTAACTGCCATGGCTCAATGCTATGGAATTCTGAGAACTTCAGTTTGTCTCACAAAACTACAGTTCCCAGACTTCCACAGCATTGGGCCATGACAGTTAAAGTATTGTCAAACTGGATTATTTCTGCAGTGCAGATGCAGTCAAGGTCTCAAGCCATCTGGCTACAGCTATATTATTCACTATAAAAGAAGAAACCAAAATGAAGACTAAAGGGGAGCCCTGGTGGTGTAGTAGTTAAAATGCCTGTACTGCAGCCATTCACAGCCACAAGGTTGTGAGTTTGATCCCAAGGCTCCAGGGTTGACTCAGCCTGGCATCCTTCTGTTGGTTGCTAAAATGAGTACCCAGCTTGTTAGAGGCAATTAGCTTACACACTGTAAACCACTTAGGGAGTGCTTAAGTGCACTGATAAGCAATATAGAAATGTACTTGCTATTGCTATTGCTAAAAGTCATAGGTCAGGCCACTCCAATCATCCATGGAGCATTCGGTTCTTAACAGTCTGCCACACTAGAGCTACTAATTGACACTACAATGGCAGCATGAAAAAGGAAACCAGCTAGCCAAGTCCTCCTGGCAATATTCCCAGCCTGGCAATATTCCCACCTCAACTAATGTTCTTCCCACAGGCCAAGCACATCTAAGGAAAAACAGAAGAACAAAATGTGGAGGTTCATCAACAACAAAACAAGTGAACTTCCCCAGTGGCTGTTCCCAAGGGATGGTGAGAGGCTACACTGGCTCCTCTCTGTTCCACAGAATCATAGAGTTGGAAGAGACCACAAGGACCATCCCGTCCAACCCCCCTTGCCATGCAGGAACTCACAATCAAAGCATCTCCGACAGATGACCATCCAGCCTCTGTTTAAAGACCTTCAAAGAAGGAAAATCCACCACTCTCCAAGGGAGTGTGTTCCACTGTTGAACAGCTCTTACTGTAGGAAATTCTTCCTAATGTTGAAGTGGAATCTCTTTTTCTGTAGCTTGAGAATCCATTGCTCTGGGTACTTATTCTTTGGAGCAGCAGAAAACAAGCTTACTCCAGCCTCAATATGACACTCCTTCAAATATTTAAATAGGTCTATCATATCACCTCTTAACTTTCTTAACCAGTGCTATCATGTCACCTCCTAACCTTAATGGCAAGCAAGGATGTTTTGCTTTAAACAAGCCACTACCTGGCAGCACAGTTGGGTTTTTAATGGGGCATGTGTGCTGTTCTTTGTTCTTATATTTTTGAAAAAAGATTACAGTATTTTATGTTGTTCTAATAGGCCAGTTTATTTTGTTTTGATTTTACAAACATTTTAATTATTCTTTGTATTTCTTTGTTTTATCTATTGGTGAGCTGCCTTGGACACCATGTTGGGAAAAAGGTGGGATAAGTATTAAATAAATAAATAGATAGATCAAACACATAATACACAGCTGGACTACACAACCAAAATTCCACAAAAGTATGCAATCTTTCACATTCCCCAGAAGCATTTCACAGGCCAGGTGATACTAAAGGAGAGAATGGAGAAGAGAAACTGAAAACTCCACTAATAAGGTCAGATGTAGCAATCATGAAGTCTGCATTTAAGCTCACATTCAAAATGAAGCCTGCAAACTGCACACATCACTAGCAGACACGCAGCTATGAAATTATACCCAAGATAGATGTCTTTTCTATATATTGCTATGCACAGTCTGAATGCAGATCTAATCCAACATTCCCTTGACCACATCCAACATTCTACAAGCTGTACCACTATGACTTATCTACAGAACATCTCAAGAGACCAGTAAAAGATCATATGGTGGTGCATAGGTCTGCCTAAAGGACACCTTTGAAAAAAATAAAAAATATTACCATGAGAGATTTTCCTGATGTTACCACTATCAGCCCAAAAGCAGCTGTGGTTACTGACAACAACAGGGCAGGTAAAGCCAGACATGGGTCCAAAACACACTGCAGAAATAACTGAGTTTGAGACCGGTTTAACTGCCCTGGGTCAATGCTAGGAAATTCTGGGAAATGGAGTTTTGTGAGACATTTAGCCTTCTTTGTCAGAGAGCTCTGGTTCGATAAAAAACTACAGTTCTCAAGATTCCTTAGCATTGAGCCAGGGCAGTTAAAGTGGTCTCAAACTCGATTATTTCTGCAGTGTGTTTTGGACCACAATCAGTTCTCCAAACTCTGGGACTTGAGGGCTATGATGGAAGCAGCTGCATTCTATGAGTAAGGGAGGAAAATATATTCTTTGAAGGAAAGCATTTATTTCCCTTCCCATGTCTAATTTCTATATCCACAGTGCACATAAACCCTCCAGGAATTCAAGTTTGATTTACGCAACAGCTCTCCATATTCAGAAGTTTTTGGGTGGCCCCTGCACCTAAAAATGGGGAGGGCAATTTCACCATATTTTTGGATGGCCTGTCCAACTTACCTGCCTGTTAAATACAGACCTCTCTTGGGCCTAAAACAGTCCAAATATGTGGTGAAATTTATCCTCACATCTTCAGCAGGGAAGAAGCATTTGGGATGACAACAAAAAAGGGGACTCCCAAAACACAATATTGTCTCCCTACAATCCCGTGAGGGTAGGACAAACTGATGTTTAAACTTTTTGTCTTAAAAACAGGGTGGTGGGCACAGCAGGAATAGAGGTGTAATGAGGAGGGGGGTCCAACAGGCCTTCCTCTCCTCTGGTCCACTCCATTCTAAAAAAAACCAACAGCCTGAGTGTAATTATCTTCAAGCACAAAAAGGAGATGTACACAAAAATACAGCACAAAGGCTAGCAGATATTTTTTATTTGCCATCCCAAAAAGAATAAGACTGACCGATGTTGTGCTTCCGGCCGATAGTAATAGTCCACAGGAGTGTCTAGGCGTGAGAAAATGGGTGGGGGGATATAAAGTGGCAGGTCGCTCATGAAAAATTCTTCTTTCTCTGGTTTGAGCATCAGGACTTTGTCGTACATGGAGACCTGCTTCCCACTAGGTACAGAGTGAACTGCCAAATACTGGAAATCGGACATCCCTGAAGACAACGAAACAGAAATAATTAATCCATGCCAACAACCACTGGTCTCCTCTGATTAAACTATTGGTGAAGCTAACAAGGGACACTTCTCTTCCTTAGCACGGAGTCTGTATAACCAGCCCATCAGATATTAAAAATGTTTATAGCAAAATGGTCAGAAAAGTTGTAGCTGAGATAGTGAATGGATGCCAGGATGAGTAACTTGTAAAATTCTGTTTTTAACATTTAATAATTTTTTAAAAATCAGATCTGAATATAAACAAACACCAGGTTTCTTCTAAAGTACAGTTAAATGAACCATATAAGGTATGTTAGCTGTATTGTTAATCTCTAAACAGAATCAATGGAAATCACAATAAATGATCACCTTGAAATTTGTAGACGGTGGCAACAATGCCAAGGATCTCCACATCAAACTTGATTTCTTCCTCCCAATCACCTACTCCTGTCTGTTTCCTCCTTGTTTTCTTTTTCACTTTGAGCAGCATGGAAGATGTAGGGAAACGATTAGCACACACAGGATGGCAGTAAGGATCTTTGGGGCGGAAGTAGAGCTCAAGTCTTCTGCTAGGATCAGCATAGATCTAAAAAGGAAATAGATTATACACAAAGAATAATCACTATCTCTATTCTATACTCTTTGGAGATTTTGGATGTTATTTCACCTTGCTATATGGCTAACACAGCTATCCCTGGATATGTATCCTGTTTCCAAACAGCCACAGTAACCCACAAAGAGAGGAGTGAGGGCTACTCAGTGTCCCTTCCAAGGGATACTAAGAGGTGTGCTGCTCATGAACACAAACTGAGGACTAAATGAGGAAGCTTCCCAGAACAAGAGGGAAGTTTAATTGCCTTGAAAGTCTCCAGGCTGCAGATGATTCCTCTTCAATACGGAGGAATGGGACTGAGGGGGGAAAGGACACTTCATTCTTCTCTTAACTTGGAGACTATACCCTCTGCCCCGTGGATTCAGGAGCATCCTTCTAACCTATTTTTTCCCTTCTAGAGAGATGTCAGCATACAGCTGGTCACTTCTGGGGAAAAAAATACATTTATCATTTTTTCAATGGCATATGAGCTGCATGGGGCAAAACTACAGGTACAGTAGCTTCCAAGACTGGGAAGTAGAGCCTGGTAGTGCATAGGGGACCCAGTAGCACTTGATTATGCCCAGTTGCTAATTCCTAGAGTGTCAGTCTAGAGTACTGGAAAGCCTGGCTTAAAATCTCCAAGCCTGAATTTTCTGGTGTGATTTTAGGCCACTGATTCTCTCTCAGCCTGACCTATCTGAGGGCTGTTGTGAGAATAAAAATAGGAGAGGAAAGAGAAGCATGAATCCCTTGAAGGGATTCCACTCTCTTCTGATTTGGTCAGGCCTCACCTGGAATACTGTGTCCAGTTCTGGGCATCACAATTCAAAAAGAATATTGAGTACAGGTATCAGGAGCGTGTCCATAGAATCATAGTATTATAGAGTTGGAAGAGACCACAAAGGACATCCAGTCCAACCCCCTGCCATGCAGGAACTCCTAATTAAAGCATCCCCAACAGATGGCCATCCAGCCTTTGCTTAAAGACCCCCAAGGAAGGAGACTCCACCACACTCCAAGGGAGTGTGTTCCACTGTCGAACAGACCTTACTGTCAGGAAGTTCCTCCTAATGTTGAGGTGGAATCTCTTTTCCTGGAGCTTGCACCCATTGTTCCGGGAACACTGTTCCAGGGAAAGGCGATCACAATGGCAAAAGGTCTAGAAACCATTCCCTATGAGGAGAGACCGGGTGCTAGGTATGTTCAGCCTGGAGAAGAGATGGTTAAGAGGTGATATGATAGCCCTGTTTAAATATTTGGTGTCATATTGAGGATGAAGCAAGTTTGCTTTCTGCTGCTCCAGAGACTAGGACATAGAACAATGGATGCAAGCTACAGGAAGAGATTCCACCTCAACATTAGGAGGAACTTCCTGACAGTAAGAGCTGTTCGACAATGGAAGACATTGCCTCTGAGGGTGATGGACTCTTATTCTTTTGAAGTTTTTAAACAGAGGCTGGAATGCCTGCCTGCCTGGGACCTTAATATTAGGAAGAACTTCATGGCAGTAAGAGCTGTTTTGACAGTGGAATATGGCACTGCCTTGTGGGGGCTTAAAGTCTCCTCCTTTGGAGGTTTTTAAATAGAGGCTGGATGGCCATCTGACACAGGGAGGGCTTTCATTCTGTGATCCTACCATGGTAAAATGGGGATGGACTGGATGACCCTTGAGGACGTTCTTTCCAACTTTATGATTCTATGAATGCGAGAAAGTTCTCTTCAAATACAATACTGCTGTATTGTTGACTCCAAATACAATACTGCTGTATTGTCGACAGCCCTCCTGGTAAGACAGGTTCCGAGGGGCCTTCCTCTGAGGGTGAGAGAGCATGACTCGCCCCGTTGGCCACCCAGGGGCTTCTATGGCCCAGCAACAGGGATTTGAATCCCAGCCTCCCGCAGAAGCCCCACTCCAACGCTCAAGCTCCACATTGGCTCGTCTAAACACATCACAAACACATTTTTTTATCAGGAAACATGCAGGGGTAGCTGTGTTGGCCATTTAGCAAATTCAAACAAAAATCCACCAAACAGTAATACCATTAATGGCCAACCAAAATGCACAATGTACTTGTTGCAAGGTTTTGAAGATCCACTGGCTTCTTCATCATCAGGCAAGTTGTTACCAACCAAAGAGGAGAAAAAAAAATAGAGATGTTAGTCAGATGCTTGCATTTTGATGTTTCTGTCCTTAGTTTAGAATTCAGGGGTAGGCAACCTTTCCCCTTTAAGGGCCGAGGGACTTCAGCTCCCAGAAGCCTCAGCCATGTTGGCCAATAGTTCCATGTTGGCCAATAGCTCCTGGGATTCTGGGAGCTGAAGTCTCTCGGCCCTTAAAGGGGAAAGGTTGCCTACCCCTGGTTTAGATGGCAAGTAGGGTATCTTTTGCAGACTGGCTCTTCCTGTCTACAAAGAGGCCTGTGACCTCATAGGAGTGGAGGCATATTGGATTGCAATAGTGGGGTCCTTGTTGAGATGCAAATGGACTTTACATTTCCTGGTCTTTGCAAATCTCCCAATAGCCACATGGCCAAGAAGAGGAAGGGCCAGCCTGCAAAAGATATCCTCCACCACCTACCATCTTAACTAAGGGCAGAAACATCAAAAGCAGCCATCTGACTAACGTCTCCAATTGATTTTCCTCCGGTTTGGTTTGTAACACCTTGCCTGATGATGAAGAAGCCAGTGGAGCTTTGAAAGCTTGCAACAGGTATATTGTGCGTTTTGTTTGGCCAATAAAGATATATCACTGTTTGGACACGTTTTGCTGTTAAACAATCGGCGAATGAATGAAAGGGGCCGGGGAGCACTCTCCGAGAGGGCGCAAGGGCGCCTCTGAGCATAGGCCAAGCGCCCTCAGGCCCGGCGCTGGCCAGCCGCCGCCGCCGCTCACCCGCGAGACCCCCTCCTCGCCGCCCAGCGTCAGCAGCATCTTCTCCGCGCTCCGCACCACGCCGGGGTACTCCACGCACACCAGCCGCCGATCGCGCTGCAGCTCCAGCGCCGCCGTCCCGGACGCTCCCGCTTCAGAGAGCGACGAGGAGGAGGACGACGAAAAAGACCCCGCGCCACCACTTCCGGCCGCCATCTTGCCGCCTGGGCCTGTACCAGCGTCAGGGTCCCTCTCTGAAAACGGTCCGGCCGCACGTAGCAACTGGGCGGGAGGGACCGAGGTTCCGGGAAAGAAAGGTTCCGCCCCGGACTCTCAAGGCTCCTATCCTCTGGGCCTGTGGCCCTGTAATAGATAGGCTCACCTCTCTGGTTCTCACTGAGTGGGAAACCACCAGAAGGGAACAAGGAGAGCAAATCTGTACTTTCTCTTTAAATTTTACAGGGATGTTCTTCAGGTTGTATTTTGGCACGGTGGTTGCTTTGATGTTCCTCTTTAGCTCTAGCTTTTGATATTAGCAACAAGCACTAAAGTTAGAATCGTCCTCCCAGCCATAGTATTCCCCATGGCTATGTATGGATCCCATCACCCTACCTATTCAACTTATATGTAGAACATATTGTGAGGAAAACAGACTTGGACATGGAAGAGAGGAGTGAAAAGAGGAGGAAGAAAGATCAACAATCTAAGATATGCTGATGACACCATAATACTTGCAGAAAACCTCCCAGACCTGGAACATCTACTAAGGAAGATCAAAGAAGAAAGTGCAAAGCCAGGCTCACTGTTGAACATAAAGAAAACAAAGATAATGACCACAGAGAACTTACACACATTCAAACTAGATAATGAGGAAATAGAAATAGTAAAAGAGTTCTCATATCTGGGATCAAATACTGATTGGAATGGGGACTGCAGCCAGGAAATTAGGAGAAGGTTAAGAGTAGGGAGGGCGGCTATGAAAGAACTAGAAAATATCCTAAAATGCAAAGACATACAGCTCAGCACAAAAGTCAGAATCATACAAGCCATCATATGATCTAT
Organism: Phrynosoma platyrhinos; assembly: GCA_020142125.1. NCBI lineage: Eukaryota > Metazoa > Chordata > Lepidosauria > Squamata > Phrynosomatidae > Phrynosoma > Phrynosoma platyrhinos. Next base: position 614,855 of record CM034713.1, read on the forward strand.
TACCATATATGGATGTGAGAGCTGGACAGTCAAGAAAGAAGACAGGAAGAAAATCAGTGCATTTGAGAGAATGTGGTGCTGGAGAAGAGTGCTGAGGATCCCACAGACAGCCAAAAGGACAAACAAATGGGTTCTTTGAAGATCTTTTACCATGAACTATGATGAGACAATCTAAAATGAAACAAGAGATGCTGCCAAAAGATGAGACTTTAGGTCAGAAGGTATTCCAACAAGCTGCTGGGGTAGAGTAGCTGACAACTACCAGTAGCACTGGGGCTCATGATGCAACTGGACTTAAGCTGAAAGGATGTTCAGCTATTGATATGCTCAAAGGCAAAAGGAAAGTCTGAAGCTACACAGCATATGGGAGCATGGAACATAAACATGAATCCAGGGAAGCTAGATATTGTAAAACAAGAAATGGTATGCACAAGCACACTCGTTCCTCCAACATTTCCTCTGTCAGTTTGGAGTCTGTCTTGTATACTGAAGGAAACAGGTGGGCCCATATTATTTTGCTTCCAAAGGCAAAGAAGCCTCCCCTTCCCACTGCACCGTTTCACACACAGGAGGAAGGCAGAATGGTAGCTGGCTGTTACTTCAGGACTGGCAATAGGGTCAATGTTGCTTTCCACTGAAGGCAGAAAGTTAGTCTTAATTCAGTCTGACTCCATTTTTTCCTTCATTGGTTTTTAAACAGAGGCCGTCTGTCACAGGGAGTGCTTGAATTGTGTCTTTTTAAACCTTTGTATATTTTTATATCATTTTATACTGTTTTTAGTTACTTTGTTTTTTTAAATTATTGCAAAGCAGCTTAGCAGCTTCATTTATATACCACTTCATATCACGCTATGGGATGTCTATGCGGTTTACAACTGTGAGCTGATTGCCCCCCAACAAGCTGGCCTGCATCCTTCCCAGGTCGCTAAAATGAGTACCCAGCTTACAACAACAATTAAAATTACACAGGAAATACAGACTAAACCTCCCCCAAGACCCCACCTTCCCCCATTAAAACAATATTAAACTAGACAACACAGCTTAAAAACAGGATAAAATGAAATAATTGAAGGGACTATATGCAAACAAAGGCAGTGGCAAGCCAAGGCTAAGAGATGCACAACTCCTGAGGCCAGGATCTAATCAGGAAAGGCCTGCCGAAAGAGGTCCGTCTTCACAGCCTTTTTAAAGCTGCATAAGCTCGTAATCTGACGGATCTCGTCCAGCAGGCCGTTCCATAACCAGGGGGCAACTACTGAAAAAGCCCTCTGGGAAGTTGCAGACAGCCTTGCTTTTACTGGCTGGAGCAAATTCCTCCCAGAGGGCCGACTGTGCGGGAGGATTGTATGGGAGGAGGCGGTCCCGAAGATAGGTTGGACCCAAGCCATTTAGGGCTTTAAAGGTAATAAACAACACCTTACACTGGGCCTGGAAACTAATAGGCAGCCAGTGGAGAGATTTTAATACTGAAGTAATGTGGTCTCTCCTGGATGTTTCCAAGACCACTCTGGCTGCCATATTTTGTACTAACTGAAGTTTCCGGACCAAGCATGAGGGTAGCCCCATGTAGAGCACATTGCAGAAATCCAGACAGGAGGCTAATAGCGCGTGCACCACAGTCTCAAGATCCCTTACTTCCAGGAAAGGGTGCAGCTGGCATATCAGCTAAAGCTGATAACAGGCACTCCTGACCGTATCATTTACCTGATTTATCATCAGGAGCAATGGAGCACCCCCAGACTGCGAACACAGTCCTTGACAGACTTGAGGTTGCAACCTAATTCTTGGTTTCGGGGCTGCTACTGTGAGCACCTCCGTTTTGTCTGGATTCACCTTCAATCTGTTTTTTCTCATCCAGCCCATTACTGCCTTAAGACGTTCATTGAAAGGAGAGACGTCATCGGGAGTCGAGGCCAACTATTGAGACATGGAGAAATAGATCTGGGTGTCATCAGAGTACTGATTTCCCACAGAAAATAAGGTGCAGGTTAGAAATAGTATAGTCCCCTCCTTCTATATATATATAAGAGAGCCAGCACGGTGATGTGCTTTGAGCATTACAGAAAGACTCTAGAGACCAGGGTTTGAAGGTGCACAACAGAAAAGTCTGAATGATGAATTACACTGTTTCCCAGCAGAGAGACCCAGAATTAATCCTCAACAGTTTTTCATTAGAGCTGGGAAGTTTATTTCTTTTTGGTCTGCAATATAAACAAACAAACAAATAAATAAATAAATACAAAACAAAAAAAGCTTCAGAGTGCCTTATGCATAAATAAGAAAACCCAGCCTGCTCCCCTGTCCAAGTAGCTTGCAATCTAAACAGATTTGACATAAGGGAAGAGGACAGAGGAAAAAGGAAGCACTCCTTGAGCAGGAGTTCAGGAGTGGCTCTGCTTTGCACCCTGTACCTCCTTCTGCAACCCGATGGAATGGCTGGTAGTGATGAAAGCTGAGGGAGGCATCTGATGGAGCTGATAGAGGCTAGTTCAGAAAAAGATCAGACATTTTATTTTGCCAGGTTACTTGTGTGTGTGTGTGTGTGTGTGTGCGCGCATGCGTGCCCGTGAGTTGCCTGCCGACTTATGGCAACTCCATGAATTTTATCAAATTTTCTTAAGCAAGGAATATTCAAAAGTGATTTTGCCAGATCCTTCATCTGAAACAGAGCCTTCTGAATTTAGTATTGGTTGGCTGTCTCCCATCCAAATACTAACCAGTCCTGGCCCTACAAAGCTTTTAAAACCAGACAGGATTTAGTGCCTTTAGAATATTTAGGCCTACTGCAAGGTTATTTACAACAGTGGTAAATAACAGTGATGGATAGCTCTTATTTATCTAATCACCTGTTTGGAATTTGTCTTCAAAGTCCATGATTCTCAATTCAGTTTATGTACACCAGGGGGCACCATTTGACAACCATTTGTTATACATCAGAAAGGGGAAGCCAAACATATAGGGCCTGCGAAAAATAATCCAGTTTGAGACCACTTTAACTGGCCTGCTCAGTGCTAGGGAATCATGGGAACTGTAGCCTTATTCTGGCACCAGAGCTCTATGGACGTTAT
>CM034713.1:645159-660294 GCA_020142125.1 Phrynosoma platyrhinos
GTATCAACAACAGGGTGAGCAGATGCCATAACCACAAAGGAGGACAAGGCATTGCAGAATGTAGGACATTAAAGATAATGTAGGATATTACCAAATAAAAGCTAAAAACCCTAAAATAGATGTAAATTCATGCTCCTTATTAATGGTCAAAATGGAGGACATTTTGAAATTCCACCTAGACAGAAGGGTGAAATGTAGGCCATGTCCTGGAAAAGGAGGATATCTGGCCATCCTGGACAGGGCACGAGGGGTCTAAATACAGTAGCGGCACCACCAGATCCCATCTGATCTTGGAAGTTAAGCAAGATCATCCCTGGTTAGTACTTGGATGAGAAACCACCAATGAATCCCAGCTGCTGTAGGTTACATTTCAGAGGAAGGAGCTGGAAAAATTACCTCTGAGGATTTCTTGCATAAGAAAACCCTAAACAATTCATGAGATTCCATGTCAATAGGCAACTTGAAGGCACACACACCCACACAAACACACACACAAAATGGGCATTGTTATTTTCCCCTCTGCATGAATCTGTGAGGTCTCCTTCACACTCTCCAATTATAATGTTATGATCCCACTTTAACTGCTATGGCTGCCTCCTAAGAACTCCTGGGATTTGCAGTTTGGTGAAGCATTGGAGTACCCTCGCTGAGAATTCCAAAGACGCCTCCCTAAACTGTAAATCCCTGGACTTCATAGGATGGAGCCTGTAACATCAACAGGTTTGCCTTTCTGCCTGTCTGGTAATGTGTAGAAATCTACAATCCTAAATCTGGCATGTAAAGTCTTTGATCACAGTAGAGATTTGGACCTGATCGGTCAACTACTTCAGGTCCCTCCTGGACAAATTTTCTAGGTTTATTTTTTTACACTAGAAGGTACATTTATACACCACTTTTGATCAATTATTTTATTTAGACTTCAGCTGACATCCTGACCATTTTTCTGCAAGTTTGGGATCAATCTTCAAACACAAGCATTTGCAGAAAATGATTGGCTTGGGTCCATTTTGCATGGAAATTGATGTGAAACCAGTTTTAAAGACTGTAAATTAAATTGTTGTTCCCTTCAAATCATAAGTAAAATAATGAGCAACACTAGGTATATTTCCTAGTGTTTTAATAAAACATTTAAACCTAGTTTTGAGAATCTACCATGACACTGTGTAAATTTGGAATCCCAGTTCTAAGAATCTTGGCTTCCCATTTCCAGCTATACAAATATCGGGCTCTTGAAGGCACATGTATGTGTGTGTGGGTTTGAGAAGGGGATCGTGTATCCGTAAATTTCCTGGAATTCATGCAAAGCAAAGGCAAATTAATAGATGTTGTGGAATTCAACCTTCCTCGGAGCAGGATTTTCATATATTAATTTAAGATGTTTACACTCAGCCTTCTAATAGAAGTTCCCACAGAGGCTAACAGCATGTTCAGGATGAAGAAAATGATACCGTTGACTGTGCACTCCTTGGTTTCATACCAGCTTTCCTGACTGACCCTGACTGAATCAGCCTCACTGTCAAAGGGGAGTCGGCAGGGCTGTGACTCAGGGGCTGCCCCACAGGGCAAACCAAAGATCCTGGGCCCAATCCCAGCGGCTCTTTCATGCGGGACTTTTAGAACATGGCGATTCCACTTGAACTGCCATGGCTGCTTCCTGTGGAATGGGGCAGGGGGAAGGTTGGAGCCTGGGGAGGTGTCGGAGGAGCTCTTTCAGTGCCCCTTCCTCAGTTGTACATCCCAGGATCTCAGAGGGTGTTGCTCTGGCCATTTGATTTGAATCATAGATCAGGCTCTGGAGAGCTGTGGCTGGTCAGTGCAGCACAGTGCTGAGCTCCCATGAACCTGTGCAGTAATTCAAATGGGAGAGCATCTGCTTTCCATGCCAAAGGGCCTGGGTTCAATTCCTGATGGCAGGACCTCCAGGCTTAGTATCTGAAACCTTGCAGAGCCTACACTGCCAGTATGTGTTGACAACACTGAGATAGATGGATGGGGTCTCTGATATGCAATATGCAAGGGAGGGGGACAAGGCAGCCTCACTTTCCTCCCATCCTTCCTCCCTGGTTCCTTCCAAAGAGAAAATTCACATGTCCCAACTGTCTTGGCAGTGCCTAGCTATTTTGGGTTTCAACTCACAGCCTGCATGGTCATTGGCCACATCATCTAGGGCAGGGGTAGGCAACCTAAGGCCCGGGGGCCAGATGCGCCCCCCCGAGGCCTTTGGACCAGCCCCAAGCCGGTCCTGCCGCCGCTGCCGCTCCCCGCCATGATGATATTGATTATTGTTGTTATTACTTGTTATTGGGGTTTTCTTGGCAAAATCTCCACAGGGGTTTTGCCATGGCTTTTCTGGGGCTGAGAGAGTGTGCATGCATATTTTTTTAATTATTTTTTTTAAATTTATTTATTTATTTATTTATTTATTTATTTTTGGTGCTTCAGCCCCCCAATTGTCTGAGGGACAGCAACCCGGCCTCTGGCTCAAAAAGGTTGCCTACTCCTGATCTAGGGGATGGTGGTGGCAATAGTCCAGCATAACCAGGGGTGAGGGGTGCATCCTGAGTACTGTTCTGTAGACCACCTGGGGCTGAATCACCAGACCTACCAGCAGGGGAGGGTGGCACTGTTCCCGGATCCCACTTAGTCATGAGGAGGCCATCACCGTCCACTACTCGCCGCTGGTGGTGGGAGTGGGACCTCTTGCTCTTCACCAGGAAGGAGCGCGGCATTTCCACCTACTTGTTGGTCAGAAAGACTGGAGAGTGAAGGCAAAGAGAAAACAGTATTGTGGGAGAGGTTGCACAAGGAAACTCAAAAGCACAAGAGAACACCAAAGCCCATGCAACTGACGCCTGCTCTCATACAGGGGCTCAGGAAGGAGCAGTTTCTTGCGAGAGATGGTTTTGGGCTAGGATGCCAGGTGGGAATCTCACAGTCCTGCAAGTGTTCTTGGGTTACAGCTCCCATCAGCTACACACATGCAATTAATACAGCCCACAATGAAGGATGATGGGGGTACAGTCCATTAGGAGGGCCCCTGCAACAATGCTACTAAGGGTGCATTAATGTTGTCATTTCATAAGAAATGCAACAGACAGGTGTTTCTTTGTTGCCAGTTGAGCTTGGGCATGAAGGTAGTTTGTAAGGCAGCTCCAGTATTATTACTATTATGGGAAATCTTCTAGAGAGATGGAAAGTTCCTGCAGCAGCTGGCTTCTAGGGTGAGGGCAAGGAAGGTGCATGACTGCATGACCTGCTTGCATCCCCTCCCACCTATCTGTTTGGAGACAGCCCCCTAGCCCTGCAAAACATACTGGCAGGCTCCAATAACCTCTGGGGGGGGGGGAAACAAGGACTTCTGAAGTAACTTTTCCATGGACTTTCTGTGTTCTCAGACTGGTGGGAAAGGAGCACAACACAAGATGGAGTTCCCTGAAATGTCTGTTCCTCTCACTTTCCACAGCCAACATCCCAAACCTCAGTATCTCTGAGGAACAAGGATGGAAAGGCCTCCGCTCTACAACATGCCAAAAAGCAACCAAGGACAGCTCCTTTGCATGCTCCTTTGCATTGGCTTCAACAATTGCCCCATGCAGTTAACTGTAAAAAACAAATTCTGGTTTGTGTTGCCCTGGGAAATATAATAATAATAATAATAATAATAATAATAATAATAATAATAATAATATTTTTTATTTATATACCGCCCTATGGCGGACCAATCCGGGCGGTGAACATAGTAAGTAAAATATACAATACAATATAAAACAACACCATTCCCCCTCCCCCCCTTAAAAAATTATTAAATCAAATCAATGTAAAACTGGTTAAACTTAACCCAATTATAAATTAATAATTAATAAATTAATAAAATTGTATACAAACCTGCTCCGACCACAAAGTATATCCCCACCCCCACCCCACTGCCGGTCTCTTGTTGGAGCCAGGATCCTTCCTTGGGTCCTTAGGGGTAAAGAAAGTGATCCCAGAGTTAGGATTGTTCCTAACTGGGTGGCATCCCATAACCCAAGGGTGAGAAAGAGGCAGAACACAACTTTCTCACCCTCAGTGTGTGTGTCTTTATGTGTGCACTTGTGCAAAATGCAGTGCCTAGCCATTGTCCACAAGGTGATAACAAGAGAGAGAAGGAGCCTCCCAAGCCCCACTCCAGGGAGACAATGTCTGCCACATATTTTTAGAGCTCATACAGAGAGCACAGTGCTTGAGATTGCTGGATGAGGATTTTGGAGGTCTATAAAAACCAATGGAAAACCATAGGGCAGTCTGCCTCCCTGCCTCTCAGCCTGATCTACCCCACAGAGTTGTTGTGAGGATACAGCTATGGGGGAGTGGCGGGAGGAGGAGGAGGAGGAGAAAGAGGAGAGCTAAGTAAATATTCTAGAACATCCCAGTGGTCAAGAGTGTTGGACTAGGACTAGACAGACTCAGATTTGAATCCTTGCACATTGCCATGGAACTCATGGGACGATCCTGGGGAAGGCATTATCTTCTCAGCCTAAGGTGCCTGGCAGGGACATTGTGAAGGTAAAATGGTGGTACTGGTGGAAAGGACAACATGTACCACTTTAAACTCCACAAAAAAAAAAAAAATGTGGGGGTATCAATTAAATACATTAAATATTGCTGCTGAGATTCTGTAGGTGGCTTTTTGGGTGTAATTTTTCTCCACCAGCATTTGATATGTTTGTTGCTCTTCTTTAAATGTATTATATTAATACTGGTGGGCATCAAAGATCAGCTCTTGCAAGCTGTTTGTAGTTTCCCTGTCAGCCCTCAGAGGTTGCTAAATCTTGACTATATGAGGTACAAGTGGAACCTGCAACAAAAAATCAGAAGTGCAGAAAGACCATGTTCAGAAGTGCAGAAAGACCATGTTCAGCCTGCCACGCTTTTTTCCACACTCTTTTCCACAGTGCTCCATTACACACACAAGGACTTCCTATTTCATCCCCACCACAGCCAGACATCATTCCATTCCCAGTGAAAATGTTCAGCCTCCAAAACATCCAAAGTGCATCAGAGGGTTGGCTGCTAGTCCTCCTGACTTTATTGCCCCAGGATATGGTGGCCTTTTAGCTATACCCTTCCATATGCTTATCACTTCTTTTATTCTCTTCCCCACCTTCAACATCCAGGAGCACTTGCATATTTTGGTGCCTGACATCACAGATTCAGAGAGTTTGCATCTTCTTAATGCAAATATACCTAAAACTACCACGTTTCTCCTCAAAATGTGGTCCCTTCTTCTGAAGCTTTGGCTGTGTTGCTCAGGAATCCCTACTGGAGTGGCCTTTGCTCTGTTATATTTCAGATCAGGTGCTAGCAAAGTGTGGCTCCCAGACATTGCCAGGTTGCAAATCCCAGCACTTATAACCCCTGGCAGGGCTGATGGGACTAGTAGACCAAGAATATCTGGGAAGCTGCACTTTGCTCAACTCTGATTCAAGTTTTCTCCAACCTGGCTGGGGATTTTGGGGGACAGAGCTCAACATGCCTGCACTGCACAAGGTTCAGGAAGTGCCTGGAAGGAATGCTGTAAGAGGAACAACACAAGCAAGGCAGTTCCTTTTTACCTTTTGACAAAAACAACGTAAATGAGATAGTATTCAAAGAGATAGCCTTGTCTCTTTCAGCATAAGGAGATAAAAAGGAAAGACTAACAGGGGTGGGGTGGGGTGGGGTGGGGGGAGATGGGACTTCTAGTATAGTTTTGAACATTTCCTGTGCTAGAAATGTCCCTTTCCCAGGAAATGGCACAGTTTTGGCATGTCATTATTGCAAATACATCTCCATTGCAGGGTATTTGGGCTGAACTGGTAAGGGGCTGTCTTTTTAAAAGTTTCAACACTTAAGTGTTCATAACACATTACTTTTTTTTTGTTAGCCTATGAAAACTTTCATGCATCAAAAGGATTCTTGTTTCTCTTCTGTTAAGAGGAGCCATCCCCTTGACTTTGTGGGGAAGGATCTGCCTTTCCTCCGCAGCCAGGCCCCAAACAATCCTGGTCTGACCTTGCTATCAAAACCTTGTGTGTCCTAGTGGTTTGGCTATGATACTGGAGAAAAGGTTTAAAAACCCTGTTTGGCCATGAATCTCACTGGGTGACCTTGGGCAAGTCACATACTCTCAGCCTCAGAGGATGGCAAAGGCAAACCCCTTCTGAAGAAACTTGCCAAGAAAACACTGTGAAATTTTCACCTTAGGGTCACCATAAGTTAGAAATTACTTGAAGGCACATAACAACAACAACAACAACAACACCTTTCTCTTGTAAACTTCCTCCAGCCCTCCACACACCCCAAAACCAGTCTCTTTCCTGAGAGTGTCCTATAGGAGTAGAACACTTTTCTGACCTTCTTTTGGTAACCTTTTAAAGAAACACACACACACACACATTTACCTGAGAGTAAGTCCCACTGAACACAGAAGGGCTGACTTCTGAGCAAATGGTGTTGCTTGCCTGTGGGCAGAAGTGAAATTGTGCCAGCTGGGCTCTAGCAATCCTTGGCATGATGGAGCTCAGAGATAGGAGGCACAGAAGGGAGAGAAGAGTCCCCCAACTTTAGTAGTAGCCCCCCTCAATTATCAGGCCAAATAAGCAGTTGTTGTAGCTAAGGCACATTTGTCTTCTATAACTGATCTATAATTGCTTCATTAATCAATTATTGGCTTTTAAGATTGGTTCTTTTTATTCTGGTGTGTGTACAATTATGCCAAATCAATTTCCAGAACATGGAATGCGACTGCTTAAAATGTGATCATCTCTCTCTTAAATAAGCAGATGGAAACATGTCCCTTGAAAACAGGCAACACTGACCATGTCCAGAGTGTTTTCAGACCTTGCGCCTTAACTCTCCCTTCCCTCACATCTACACACACATTTTGGAAAAGACACTTCTAAAGTCCTTGACAATGTACCTATTTAGCAAAAGGGAGGTTATATTTGTGTTTTTAAATTAAATTTTATGAGAAACGTAATTAAAACATAATTATTTCTAGGATTTGTTTTATTTCCAGGATAACACCCAGCATGTTAAGGAGATTGAAAAACCAAAATAAAACCAAATTGTGATTGCCAAACAGATGTCATGTATATATCTATCTGTCTTACAATATTAGACCACCCTCTGTAGAGCTTCCAGATCCTTTAACTTCTCACATTAACCAGGTTTTGCTCCATTCTGGAGCCTAACAGACTTCCATCTTCCAGCAAATCTTTCTCTCTTTTTGTGGAGCAGGTTCCAAGACTGTGTGATTTTTAACTGTGTGTAATAGTAAGAGAGCCTGCCCGAAAGGAACCCTCTGAGTTCCAGGGGCTCTACTCCCAAGAAAGGAAGCCTTCCTTTCCTCCCAATGTCTTTCATTGGTATGAGTGGAAGTTCAGTGTATTTCTGGGTATCTTGGGTCATTTGCAGGAGATCAGAAGCCTGTTACTCCCAAGAGAGCAGCAGCAACATAAGCCTTGGTTGTCTTTAGCCATAAATTGTCTCACTGAAATGATGAAAGTTGAAAAGGTTTTTGGCTTTCTATGCTGAGGTGCTGTGGGTTGTGGCACCCAAAGCAACTTCTTGGGCTCAGAATTATGTTGTTCTAGACCAGGGGCAGGCAAATCTCGTTGGAACATCCCAGCACTCCCCAAACAGGACATCCCACCCCAAATCAAGTGAAAATCAATCCCAGAAGTCCTCTTCTAGTTTACACTTCCATGGTCTTTGCCCAGATTCCAGTTAAGAATGGTGGGTTCAGACAGTGGTATTATTTTAGCATTTCAAGGGTTATTTTGCCCCCTGTTTAAATTGGGGTGATCTGGAACACTCAGTGAGACCATGAAATGGGGATGGGGATGTAATGTGGCCCATAGGCTGATACACCCCCACCCCCCAGGTCTTTCCCCACTCTTGTCTTGGGTGGATCTTGGGCTTGGAATGGAAAGCAAAGCAGATCCTGGCACCTGAAATCTGCAACCAGCCCAGCTTTCTCTAGTAGGCTATGGCTGCAGTCCTCCACCCATTTGCCCAAGAGTAAGCCTCATTCAACTCAGTAGGGCTTACCTCTGAGTATATGTGTACAGGGTGAGCAAAAATAAAATTCCTGTAAGTGTCCACATTAAGTGTTCTTTCCCTCTTCCCCTAAGGCAGCCTTTCTCAACCTTTTCATCCCTGAAGTAATCAATGTTCTGATCTCAGGGAATCTCTGCATTAAAAAAATATATCTACAGCTTTTTAAAGATGTTATTGTTTTTTCCAATTATAACCTCTGCTGGAACAAAAGTGCTCTAGGCTGCCAAAAGGATTTATGCTTTCCAGAGGCCAACCCACCCTCCCAGTTTCCTCACTGTCAGGACCACATTCCCAGGAAGCATCTTCTGCTCCTTCCATGGCTTTGCCCTTTGAATTTTTCCAAAGAGAAAAGAAAGTTTCATTCCTAAACTATAGAAGGCAGAAAAAAGGCAATGAATTTGTGTTGGAGGGAACTGTCCAGAAAAAACTCTCCATATCCATAGTGTCCTGATAGCATAATAGATCTTTCTCAAAAGGGCTCTCTCTGCCTCTTGATCTGCCACAAGTTTTAATGACTTTACTATAAGAAGTAAGCTTCAAATTACATTTATATTATTACTGTTATTATTCGTTGGAGTAGCACAAATTATGGGAGAGATTCACTTGTCCGCATGGCTGTTATGAGAATATCTAATTCAGAACAAAATTTAAAATCTTTGCTCTAAGAAGTAAATTTTGTAGTTATCATCATCATCAAGTGTGTGGGGAGAAACAACCTGTTTATTGACCTTGATTCAGAACAACTCTGAACAATTTTCTTCTCAGAAGAAAACTTTGCAAACAACAATAACAACAACACCAATCTATTAATCATAATCATTGAAAGGGGCATCATCACCTGCTTGCAGGACTGCTGTCAGCGGTGGCCCATTTCTCTTTTATCAGATGAGTCTCTGCAGGGTCCTGTTTTCTCTCTTTTCGTTTTTTCTCCCTCAGATTGACTGCTGCTGGATTTAGGAAAGCCTCCTCTCTCTCTTTCTCTCTCTCCCTGGTGATTTTCTTTCTTTCTTTCTTCCCTTCCTTCTTTCTTTTCTTCCTTTGCCCCCATTCCCCTCCCTGATTTTTCAATCAGATTATTTATGTCAAAATCTGGTGGCTGAAGGGACAGCCAATGAGGAAGCTAAAGCCTTGACAGTATTTGCTTATCAAAACCTTCCAGACTTTGAAAACTTTAAGAGAATTTTTCTTGTTGCTCAACTGTAGGTAGGAGAAGTGGCACAGACTGTGCACAGACCATTGGTGTTTTCTTTACTTTCCCCCCACTTTTGGGGTGTTGGTATTGGTGGAAGAAATGTTCTTTTGAGATACTGGTTTTATTTATTTTTTTAATAGGCAAAGGAAAATGTTGTGCATCCAAAGAAGTTCAGCTGAAAAGCAAAAGTTGGGCTGGGAGAGGAATCTGTTTCTTCTCAAATCTCTCTCTGACCATGAATGTATGGAGCAGTCAAAGGGATGGGCAAGCTATGGCCCTCCAGAAGGACATGGACGCCAGCTCCCATCAGCCTCAGGCCCAGTATCCCCATAGTAAGGAATGCTGGGGGCTGCAGCCCAACAACACTGGGAGGACCACATTTTGTCCATCCTGGTCTAAGGCAAGATGTTGTTCAACTCCCCCTCAAAATAGCAATATTTTAATTTATGGATAGCACTTCTACCTGACTTAGGACCTTATCACACGGGGGCTGAAGCAGTCGCATCCCCGTCCCTTTGCGCTTCCTTACCCAGAAAGCAGCATCATCCCAGCATCATTCAGGTCGCGGGAAATGTAATTCCCATTTCGACCAGGCATTCAAAAGAATGGGGATGATGCCTGGATGACGCAGCATCATGCTGCATTGGGACGGGGATGCGAGCGGGTTACCTGCGATGTCGTTTGATCAGTCGGGGACAGGAAGCGCGATCGCACGGGGATGCAACCGGGATGCGACAGGGATGGGCGGGGTCTCCCTGCGACATCGTGTGATCAGCCGGCGACAGGAAGCGCAATCGCACGGGGATGCGACCAGGATGCGACAGGGATGGGCAGGGTTTCCCTGCAACGTCGTCGGATCAGCCGGGGTAAGGAAGCGCGATCGCACGGGGATGCGAGTGCTTTAGACTCCCGTGTGATAAGGTCCAAAATAGCTAGAAAGGCTAAACAGTACCTCACATATCAGTTCCAAAGAACACACCCCCTGCTCTTAAGCTTACAATTTAAAAGGCATGGCACAAAAGGAAAGTGAAAGTTCCTCAAGGCCCTTGTCCTTGAAGCTGTGGATAAGCCACCAGATCCGTCAAATGGGCTTTACAGGAGAAGGGCTGATGGAAGGGTAAGAAGGAAGCCAGAAGCAAGAAGTGAGAGAAGATCATACTGGTCAGCCTTACAAAGCTGTGCAATCGCCACTGAGCTAATATGCACAGAATCCTTCAAACATTATAAGTCAAGAGTTTTCCCAATATGGTTGGCCTGCAAGTCCCATCACCTCCCTCAGGCAGCATACAGACAATGTTAGAGGATGCTGGGAGCTCCATTCCAACCTTAAGACTATTGCTATCCTACATTCTACGGGAGCTAAATTTTATGTAGCCAATACACAACCTGGTGGAATGGGGAGGAGGGAAGAGAGAGATCAAACCTTGCAGTAGTACAACAATTTTTTTCCTGGGTGGTGGTGGTGCAACCAAAGGGTGGATACCCTCTCCACCACAGCCCATTTAAAACTGTGAATGCTCAGTGATCATGGCCCTCTGACTGACTGCTGGGGAGGGGAGAGGAAATGGCACTTCTTTGAACAAAGGGCTTGGCTTTGCTGGCTGGCTGGCATCCTGAACCAAAGTGCCCCACACTGCAGACTTTTGTGGGAACTCCTCCTTTCCTCCTTTACTCCATGCTAAACTTGTGCAGTTGAGCATCTTAGCAGTGAAAGAGGTGTGAAAGAAGGGAAAGAGGGCTCGCCAAAGAGATGGGGGAATTTATCCACCGTCAAGAGGCTTATCCCCCCCATCACAAGCGTTTGTTGTTGTTTTGTGCCTTCAAGTTGTTTCTGACTTACAGCAACCCTAAGGCAACCCATCATAGAGTTCTCTTGGCAAAGAGAGGGTTTGCCATTGCCATCCTCTGAGTTTGAGAGTGTGTGACTTGCCCAAGGTCAGCCAGTTGGCTTCATGGTTTCATGGTTCAGTGGGGTTTCAAAGCCTGGTCTCCAGAGTCATAGTCCAACACTCAAACCACTATGCTCTCTGAAGTCTATTCACCTCTTAAGTTAAATTGATTTAAGAAAACAAACAAACAAAAACAAAACCCACCATGGCCATCTGTTTGAGGGTGACTTAGGCTGCTGCCACACTACAGAATTAATGCAGTTTGATACTGCTTTATCTGCTTTATTTGTCATGGCTCCATCCTATGGAATCACAGGACTTGTAGCTTTCGCAGCATGCATTGAAGCAGCTGCTATACTTTTTCTAGAAAAAAAATTCCCTCCCAGCATTCTGGGCTTGGGCTCTTTCTCTTGTTTGCCTTATATTGGTATCTTGTTGTTGTTGTGGGCCTTCAAGATGTTTCCAACTTGTGGCTACCCTGAGGCAAATCTATCATGGGTTTTCTGGGGCTGAGAGTGTGTCATTTTTCCAAGGTAACCCAGTGGGTTTCCTTGGCTGAATGGGGAATCAAACTCGATTTGTCAGAGTCAGAGTCCAACACTCAAACCACTACATCACACTGGCTCTCATTGGTAGTATCGATATTGGCAGCATTGCCCCATTATTTAAATTTTAAAAATGTTCATGTGCTTGGTATCTGCTGGGGTTTGGTTCCAGGACCCCCTGAGGATTCCAAAATCTGTGGATGCTCAAGTCCCATTAAACACAATGGCATAGTGAAATTGTATCCCTTATATAAAATGGCAAAAACAAGGTTTATTTCTGAAATTGATATTATTTTTGAATATTTTCAAGTCCTGGGTGTCTGAATCCATGGATAAAAATATTGTAGATACAGAGGGCCAACTGTACTTTATTGATATACTTGATTCATATCCTGCCTTTCTCCCAAAATGAAACCCATTTTATTGTTATTCATTACATTTCTCTCCCACTGTTCCTGCAGTGAACCCAGGGCAGTATTGTACATGGCTCAACACATCTCCACTTAATCTTCACAACAACCCACTATCTATGGTAGGTCAAGGTGAGAGGAAATTGGTTCCCATGAGTGAATGAGAACATGACTCTGTTCCCCAAGGGTGGGATCAATACTCTAACCATTCTCATGTGTCAACAGTCCAGCTAAACATCCAGAATTCAAACTCCCTTCCCACTGCTCTACATAGAGCAGGCCTGCACAACATACGGCCCGGGGGCTGCATGAGACCTGCTAAAGGAGTCTGGGTGGCCTGCAGGGATGTGGAATGACTTCAAGGCCCCTCTGCTGTTGGCCTCTTCCAGAGGAAAGGATCATGCAGAGGAGGAGGAAGGGTGAACGCTATCCCTGCAAGGCTCCTATGCCACCTGGCTTTCTACTGAGGAGGACAGGTGGTGAAGGAAGAGGAGGACAGGTGAACACTCACCCTGCAAGGCTCTTCCACTGCTTTGGTTTTCTCCCAAGGAGGATGAGGATGGGCAAATGCTTGGCCCTCAAGGCTCCTCCACTGGCTGGCTTTCTCCTGGGGAGAAGGCCAGGCAGTGGAGGAGGAGGATGGGCAAATGCTTGCCTTGCAAGGCTCCTCCACCACCCAGGAGAAAGCTGGGCAAAGGAGGAGACTTGCAGGGTGAGTGTTTCCCCATCCTCCTCCACCCGTTCTTCTCCTTAGGAGAAGTCCAAGCAGTGGAAGAGCCTTACAGCGAGGGTATTCACCTGTCCTCCTCCACCGACGCCACCCGGCCTTCTGCTCAGGACAAAACAGGGTGGTGGAAGAGCCTTGCAGGGCAAGCATTTGCCCATCCTCCTCCTCTACCACCTGGCCTTCTCCTTGGGAGAAAGCCAGGCAGTGGAGGAATCAGAGGAGAAGTCTCAGTGGAGGCAGAGAATGACAGGAAAGTCTCTCCTGAGGCTCAGCTTTCTCCTGAGGAGAGGGCCAGGCAGAGTAGTAGTAGTAGGGAATTAATATGAATTAATTCTAATTCATATTAATCAGAATTGTTAATTAATTAATATTACTATCTGCAGCCCAAAGAAATTTAGCCTATTTTAATTTTGGCTCCTAGCTACTGCCAAGTTGTGGAGGCCTGGCATAGAGGTTTCAAAGGGGACCAACACTCTGCTTCCTGCCTAAGGAAAAGTGTGAGACTTCTGTTTCATTGCTGCATCAATTGCTCCATCTGCAACAGAGTTTGGAAAAGCTATCTTTAGGATAACAACTCTTAAGGATTACAACTGGCTGTGCTGCTGGGAGTTCTGAGAGCATTCCAAAAAAGCCATACTTCCAATTGGCCCAGCTGCAGGCAGGTTGATGAATGAATATTTCACTCAAAGATCTCTGTAAAATTTGGGGCCTGGGGAAAGCAGACATGTATGCATATGCACCTTCAAGTTGCCTGTTGACTTATGGCAACCCCATAAATTTTATAGGGTTTTTTAAGGCAAAGAATCCTCAGAGATCATTTTTCTAGCTCCTTCCTCTGAAATTTAACCTATATGGCTCAACCTAGGATTTGCTGGTGGTCTCCCATTCAAGTACTAATCAGGGCTGATCCTGCTTAGCTTCCAAGATCTGATGGGATCTGGAGAATTTGGGGTACCTGGGCCTCAGGCAACACCAATGCCTGCCTGAAAACTTTTGAGAAGGAAAGAAACTGATATTTGAGGACTAACTGATTTGGGATTGGGGGCCAAGGAGTCTGTCTCCAGTGCCATCTCCTGGCAGTAAGTGAAATTCAGCTGCTTATATGCTTAAGTTTATCACACAGGACTGATCCCTTGCAGAAACTGGATTTAAAGTGAAAACGATCTGCAAAAGCAGGTTGTTTTTCACATGACGTTTGGTGTTAACCCAAACAGAAAGTAGAAATAACCTGCAAAAGTGGGTTGTTTTTCACATGACATTGGCGTCAAGGAGAAATAACGCATCATTAATCCGAATGGAAAGTCGCCAAAACCTGCTCTATTTTACTTTCAGGAACTTTCTTTACACAAAGTTTTCTCCTTTACACAAACATGTCTCAAAGAAAGCCCGCTTTTGCTGTTTTTTCAGATTTTTAAATCCCTTTTCCGTAATAATAATAATAATAAAAAAATTTTTATCCCGCCCCTCTGCGTAACGCAACCTGGGAGGCTTACGACTTTAAAATATACATTCATATCACACAATCCCACCCCCCCTTAAAATACAATTAAATAATGACATTTTAAAACACATTTAAAATAATAACACAAATAACAAATAAACAAATAACAATAGCTACAGCTGAATCAGGGATGAGCAGGATGGCTGTGTTTTGATGGCCGGGATATCTATTCAGGAAAGACCTGCCAGAAGAGATCCGCCTTAACAGCTTTTTTAAAGCTGTCTAAGGTGGTAATATGACAGATTTCATCTGGCAGGCCATTCCATAATCTGGGAGCGGTAGCTGGTTGCAGACAGTCTAGTTTTTATAGGCTGCAACAAATTCCTCCCGGAGGACCTAAGTGCGCAAGGTGGATTATATGGGAGGAGGCGGTTCCAAAGATAGGTTGGACCCAAGCCATTTAGGGCTTTAAAGGTGATAACCAACACTTTGTACTGGGCCTGGAAACTACTGGGCAGCCAGTGAAGTGATTTTAGGATTGGTATTATATGGTATCTTCTCATTGTTCCTGAGACCAACCTGGCTGCCATATTCTGTACTAGCTGAAGCTTCTGGACCATGTACGAGGGTAGCCCCACGTAGAGCGCATTACAGAAATCAAGATGAGAGGTTATCAGCATATGCACCACAGTTTCAAGGTCCCTAACTTCCAGGAAAGAGTGCAGCTGGCGTATCAGCCGAAGCTGATAACAGGCACACCTGACCGTCGCATTTACCTGATTAGTCATCTGAAGCGACAGGTCCAGGAGCACCCTCAGACTGCGAACACAGTCCTTAGAGGAGAGTGTG
>CM034713.1:703694-719943 GCA_020142125.1 Phrynosoma platyrhinos
GGGGCAGTAGCAGGGGACTTTTAGTCAAAGTATTGGCGGGCAAGAAAGAAAAGGGGAACCAGCGGCTTTTAGGACCATGGTGGAGATAAGGGTTGCATCAAACTTCTGTTTAGGGTCCCTTAAAACCATTGCCTTGCAAATCACTTCATGTGGTAGTATCCTTCTCTTCACCTCCCTGCATGAGGTTACTCCCTTGGCTGGTTGTTTTGCTAGTAGTGGTGGCAGCAATTGGGAAAGTCTTGCGAGGCTTGGGCATGGGGCATTGCTTCTGTACTTGGAATGCCACCATTTTGGGTTAGACTGACTGGCTGGAGCAAGGAGTTAGAGCATGTGACAGCTGGGGATAAGTGGCAGCAAAAAGGAGCTTTCAAATTTAGGATGCTGCTTAAACTTTGTGCACTTTCCTGGGACTTGGCTGACAAGTTGATGTGTGCTGCTGGTCCTGGTTTCTTTTGCTGGACAGGCTGAGAGAAGAAGCAGTGTTTGTGTGTGTATCATGGGAGCGGGGCACTTGAAGTTATGTGGGGAAGACATGTCTCCAGGGAAGGAGAGGGTGAAGTATACAGGGGTTGATGCTCGGAAAGAGTCCTTTGCCTTGCAGTTAAAATCTTTCCTTTTCCTCTTTCATGCCTCAGTAAACTCCCTACACACACACTGGCTGCACCCCTTTCCTCCCCAACAAAGAAGGATTGAGAGTCCTTCCTCCCTGGGTATATTGCTGTTGTACATGCCCATAATGAAATAATGAAAAGATAGAAAGAATACATAGAAGAGCTATATTAAAAAGGTTGTGTGTGAAAGGTTGAATGACACATGGGAAGAAAAAACCTATAAAGATTAACCCCAAATTTTGGAAAGCAAAGTGAAAGCTGCACTCAAAGCAGTAGGGAAAAAAAATCACCAGGAAGAAATGACATCCCAATAGAACAAGAAACGATCAAGTTCAGTTCTAACTAAAATCTGGAAGACAAAGTGCTGACCATAGTGATCAATATATATTCCCATCCATAAAAAAGTAGACACAAAAGATTGCAGTAATTAATAGAACCATTGCACTAATTTTCCATGCAATCAAAGTCTTGCTCAAAATTCTGTAGCTAAGACTCCTACCATAAATGAAGCTTGAAATCCCAGAAGTGCAAACTGGATTTGGGATCATTTTGTGAATATATGTTGGGTAATAGAGAGCTCCAGGGAATTTCAGGAAAAAATCTGCATGTGCTTTGGTGACTACAACAAAACCTTTGGCTTGCACTTAAAGGAATGGGAGTGCCACAACATCTGATTGTCCTAATGTGTAATCTGTACTCCAACAAAAGGCTGCCATCAGAACAGAATATGGAGAAACAGAATGGTTCTCAGTTGGCAAAGGGGTCAGGCAAAGCTGCATACTGTCACCCTATTTATTCAACATGTATGCAGAAAATATCGTACACAGAGCAAGCTTAGACTTAGAGGCACAAGGATTGAAGATAGGAGGAAGGAACATTAACAACCTAAGATATGCAGATGAAACAATGCTACTAGCAGAAACAAACAAAGACCTGGAACAATTACTGGATAAGGTCAAGGAGGAAAGTGCCAAGGTTAGATAATGCTGAACATAAAAAAAAAAAAAAACCCCCACGAAAATAATGATCATGGAAGAATTAATCCTGTACAACGAGACAATTGAAATAGTGAAAGAATTCCCATATCTTGGTTCAAATATTGATCAGAATGGAGTCTGTAGTCAAGAAATAAGACTAGGACTGATAAGGTCAGCTATGAAAGAAATGGGCAGGATCATAAGGTATAATGATATAATTTTGAACACTAAAGTGAGAATAGTCCAAGCCATTGTATTTCCCATCACAATGTATGGCTGCAAGAGCTGGAGAGTGAAAAAAAGCCGATGGAAAGAAAATCAACTCATTGGAGATGTGGTGCTGGAGAAGAGTGCTGAGGATACCATAGATAGCCAAGAAGACAGACAAATGGATTCTAGAACAGACCAAACCTGATCTATCTCTGGAAGGCAGAATGACTAAATTGAGGCTGTTGTACTTTGGCCACATCATGATGAAAAATGAATCATTACAAAGGGCAATGTTGCTAGGAAAAGTGGAGGGCAGTAGAAAGAGAGGAAGACCACATACCAGATGGTTAGACTCAATCAGGGAGGCCATGGGCCCGGGCCCGCAGGAACTGAGGGCCTGAACAGACTGCCAGAAATAATCCAGCTTGAAACCACTTTAACTGCCCTGGCTCAGTGCTAGGGAATCATGGGAACTGTAGTTTATTGTGGCACCAGAGCTCTCTGACAGCAAAAGCTCAATGTTTCTGAAAAAAACTACAATTCTCATTATTCCCTAGCATTGAGCCAGGACAGTTAAAGTGGTCTCAAGCTGGATTATTTCTGGCAGTCTGTTCAGGCCCTGAGTAGAGAAGTTAAGGACAGGGAGTCATGGAAATGTCTCATCTACAAGGTTGCCATGAATCAAAAGTTGGCTTGAAGGCAGTTAACAACAACAGTTTGCTGTTATCTGAAAGTGTACTGTGAGGCTAGAAAGGCTCCAACCTCACAATAACTGATGCTGGTTGTTCACAACTGACAATAATTTGTCTGAAAACTTGCTAGAGAGAAGAAAGGTAGAAATGGGCTTTGAAGTAAAGTAGCTCTTTGTAAAGTTAAATGAATGTCCCTAGTGGTCAAGTTTTGTCTGGAACATTGAAACATAGTAGTAGCTGTTTTTGAAAAGTTGGTTGAGAGAAGTCCTGTGACATTCAGATGGTTTGTGGCTTATCAGTATTGGATCCTGCTATCATGACGCACAAACCAAATGCTGAAATGACCAGAATAGGGACTGTCTTCAGAGTTTTGCATGCAGGAAATCAAATTGGTGACACAGCAACTGAAAATATCAAAACAAGAGTACAGTGCTTTAGCCACAGCTGCCCAGAGTGAATTTAAGGCTTAGCTTTAAGTGGATGTGGCAGAGCAAGAGATTGAGGTTGGAGTCAATGACTTTTACAGTGGCATTTAAATGCTAAGAATTCTCAGACCTCTGGAATGTTGTCAGAAGTGTACTTTATTCTATTCCATTGTAGTGTTTCAGCTGACAGTATATTTTCAGTGAATAAATCAAAGTTGATATAAGAAATAGTTGTCTGCCAGCATCTGGCTTTTAGTCCTGTCTTGCAGTCTGGATGGCTCAGATCTGTTGTAATTGATAGGAGTATGTTGCAGTAGGTCAGAGATGCTAACAGCATTGAATACTGGGAGTTTAAACACAACTATCAAGTGGGAAGAAACCCAAAATAAAGTTTCCAAGTTGAGGGAAGTAATAGTCCTATTATGTTCTGTGTCGGTCAGGCCTTATCTGGAGTCTTGTGTTCAGTTCTGGGAATCTCATTTTAAGAAGGATACAGACATTGGAGCCGGTTCAGAGAAGGGCAGTGTGGATGATAAAAAGTGTGGAAAACTAAACATTTGAGGAGAGTTAGACAGAGCCGGGCATGTTCAAGCTCAGGGGTACGCAACCTTTCCCCATTAAGGGCCGAGGGACTTCAGCTCCCAGAAGCCTCAGCCATGTTAGCCAATAGTCCCATGTTGGCCAATAGCTCCTGGGATTCTGGGAGCTGAAGTCCCTCGGCCCTTAAAGGGGAAAGGTTCAAGCTGGATGAACTGAAGAATGAAAGGTGACATGATTTAAATAAACTCAAGGACTGCCACAGAGAGAAGGGTGAAGGCCTGTTCTCTGTCCCGTCCGGTCCCATCCCCCTGTAGGACCAGGTCTAATGGTTTCAAGTTACAGAGGTAGATTTTGATCGAACATTAGAAGGAATTTCTTGACAGTGAAAGGTGGTGCGGTCTCTGTCTCTGGATGTCTTCAAAAGTAGTCTAGATAATTACCTGCTAGGTTTACTTTAGGTTGACCAAGGGGAACTTGATTCTTTGAATTTTCCTTTCCAGATTGTTTAATAAGCTAAACATGAGTCAGCAGTGCAATTCTAAGCTGCATCAATAGGAACTTGGTGTCTAGATCAAAGGAAGTAGTAGTCCCACTCTATTCTGCTCTAGTCAGACCTCATCTCGAATCCTGTGTCTAGTTCTGGGCATCACAGTTCAGGAAGGATATTGGCAAGGTTGAACGTTGTCCAGAGAAGGGTGAACAAAGGTCTGGAAACCAGGTCTTATGAAGAAGGACTAAGGGATTTGGATATGTTTAGCCTGAAGAAGAGAAGACCGAGAGGCAACGTGATAGCCATCTTCAAATATCTGAATGGATGTCATGTAGAAGATGGAGTGAGCTTGTTTTCTGCTGCTCCAGAGACTATGAACTAATGGATTCACATGGCAAGAAAATAGATTCTACATAAAAAATTGTTGTTAGCTGCCCTCGAGTTGGTCCTGACTAATGGTGACCCTGTAGATGACGTATCTCCAAGTTGCTGCCACCACTGGGACAAAAGGCAAGCAAAGAGCAGGACCAGGGGCTTCTAGAGCATTGATGGCGGTGGGGGGGAGAGAGATGAGGTGGGGAGAAACTAAAGGGTAGGAAAAAAGACTGGTATTCATTAAACGTTCAGGAGGAAAGGGAAGAGGGAGGCTTTGAGGGGCTGAGAAGAGAAACAACTCAGCCAAGACTAATTGGATGCATATTAGAGTGACAGGCAGTTACTGGGCAGCAGCACTAGTGATGGGTGACACTGATGTTAAATCTTACAAAGAGAACAGCAGTAACCATATACTAACTTATGTTAGCACTGCATGCAGGGAGGCAAAAGTGAACCTCCTTGTCACATCCTATCATCAAGAAAACCTTTGGATGAGACAGCTAAAACAAAACAAAAGGAAAGACTAATACATGGAGAGACAGAAAGGAGCAACTCAGAGATGGAGAGCCAAACAGCAAACATGTTCAGTAAGGCAAAGATAGTCCAAAGCAGTGCTACACATATAATAGGAGCATGGAATGTTAGAAGTATGGACCAGGGGAAGCTAGAAATAGCAAAATAAGAAATGGAAAGCATAAACATAGCAGTATGTGAAGTGAGCAAACTAAAATGGACAGGAATGGGTCACTTTCACTCAGACAACTACATGGAAATGAAATGAAAAAAATGTGACAAATGGGGTGGCTTTCATGCTAAAGAAAGATATAACAATAGTAATCAAAGGATACAATGCAAAGTCGGACCAAATCACGTCAGTTAGGCTTCAGAGAAAACCTATAAATGTTACCATAATCCAAGTATATGAACCAACCACTGAGGCAGAGGAAGAAGAAATAGAGAGATTCTGTGAAGCAATACAGGAAATTAGGAAGAATCTAATTACTATAGGAACTGTTTGACAGTGGAATAAACTGCCGGGGGCAGAGAGGACTTACCTTTGAAGGTCTTTAAACAGAGGTTAGATGGACATCTTTCAGGAGTTGGTATGATTATGCTTGTTGCATGGCAAGGGTTTGGACTAAATGGCCCTTGCAGTGCCCAATTCTAAAATCTCATAATGTGAATGTTAAAAGAATAAAGCTTCTGTCTTGACAGAAATATTACATTACATTACTTGTCTGGTTTGACATCATTTAATAAAACCTTTATTTAAAGTAATGTAACCTTTGAATTTTTAAACTTCAGTAATATTTGAATGTGGTAAGGAACAATAGAGAAAATAGAGAAAGATTGGTCAAGGAACATCAGAGAAATAGAAATAAAACATTAGTGGCAACGTTCAGAGTCTGAGGTTCTATAGGAGCATGCTGATAACCTCAATTTTGGCTACAGCTTTGTGAGCCCCCATCACCTGAGTTTGCAATTGGAAGGGGTGTTACAATGATTTCTAGATTGTAAGACACTTTGGGTTTATTTGTTAGAGAGGTAATATAAAAGGAATTAAAATAGAAAATAATTGGGTGTGCTCAGACTGA
Source organism: Phrynosoma platyrhinos (assembly GCA_020142125.1). Lineage (NCBI taxonomy): Eukaryota > Metazoa > Chordata > Lepidosauria > Squamata > Phrynosomatidae > Phrynosoma > Phrynosoma platyrhinos. The sequence continues at coordinate 709,610 of CM034713.1, forward strand.
CTAGTGAGGAAAACAGTTCAGGATTCTTTTTAGGCCTTCTTCTGTAATATCTAAGGATCTTTTTGGTTTTTCTATTCTTTCTCAAATCTCACAGCACCTTCTTGACAAAATCAATGAATATATGAGTAAACCTACAACCCGCCTCTCCACTCTTTCCCTACTTGGTCATGTGATCAGACGCCAGCCATCATGGAAACACAAGCTTTCTCAAGCACCAGTCCTGCTTTCATTGCTCAAATGTCTCAAGGTAGGCTGGCTTGATTCCTCTTTATCGTTTTTGTTGATATAACAGTGGAGGCTGTGGCACCTTGATGAGATAGGGGTGTCATACTCTATTAACTAGAGTTGAGGACATACTGTATCTTGACACATAATCTTTGTAACTGTTTGAAAGAGTTCCCCATGCGGGCTGTCCCTCAGGAATTATATCCTTGCTCAGTATTCCATTTGCAATGACGTTCCCCTTGGAACTGGCTGCTGAGTCTCTCTCCCAAATCCTACACATTGGGTCTGCATGCCTTTATATACTTTTCAAGATTTGCTCTTTCAGTGAATACCATCAGCCAAAACTCAAGATGGTCTGCCATAATAAATTCCTTGAGTTAAAATGAATCTCAGAATGTTCTTGGAATAAAAAATACATCTTCCTCCTTTGCTGAAAATAAAAGATAGAGCCCAGGATCTTTGTTGAAATCGCTGGATAGCATAAGTCAAAATCCTCCCTCAGCCTTAGTTCAGAGGTCTTATGTTGGGAATATTTATATACAGTTTTTAAAATAAGCCCTATTTATGTAAAAGTAGCAATAACTGCTGGCCTATTTTATGAGGGTGACATTGTGAGAAATAATGATTGAATGTTCCTTTGTATTTTAAAAAAATGCACACCAATTCCTACAGATAAAGGTAGAGAAACAGAAAGCCCTGTAAAAAGAAAACCAAATGCCAGGTTACCCAGTCTTCTGCCTAACATGCTAATTTCCATGTTTTGGGAAGAACTTTGTGTGGGGCGTGGGCAGTGGGAAGAGGTGTGCAGTTATACAGCTCTGCATACTAATTTTTAAATAACGTTTTACTGTGTCTAAATCTAGAATTGTTGGTACTCAGGTCTGTTCAAAAGAGATCTGGAATTCATTGATTCTAGTTTATTATTAATTACAGGTTGAGTTTCCCTTATCTGGAATTCTGATATCCAAATCACTCCAAAATCCAAAATTGTCCACATGGGTGGCTGAGATAGTGACCCCTTTGCTTTCTGATGGTTCATTGTACACAAACTTCATTTCATGCACAAAAATAGTAATACTGTATATAAAATTACTTTCAGGCTGTGTGTATAAGGTGCATACAAATCATAAATGAATTTCATATTTGGATTTAGGTCCCCTGTTCAAGATATCTCATGTAATGCAAATATTCCAGAATCTGAAAAACTCCAAAATCCAAAACACCTCTGTTCCAAAGCATTTAAGATAAGGGAGAGTCAACCTATAAAAGTATTCCTTGCCTTCCTGCCCACCAGGTCCTCAGGGTGAGATTAAAAACAATGCCAGTCCAAACCATCAGTTGAAAGAAGAGTGGAACCATCATCTAACCAAACCAAACAGAGACTGTAAAGTCCTCCAAAATCCTGGTGGCACAAATCAATTACCAGTAAAACTGACCAAATATGGCACTGTTCTTGCTGTTCTTTGGAAGGGATTTTCTCAGTCCGGGTATTGCTCCCCAAAGACCATGTCTTTCTCCTGCTCATACACTTCCTGGATAATGGGACATACTGGCCCCCTTATTTAACCCCCAGAGCAGCCTGAAAGCATGAGATTCCATCTGATTTTAGAAGCTAAACACGGTCAGGCCTGGTTAATACTTGGATGGAGAACCATCAGGAAATGCCAAGTGTTGTGGGCTCTATGTTAGAGGAAGACAACGGCAAATCACCTCTGAGGATTCCTTGCCTAAGAAAACCCTATGAAATTAATGAGGTCACCATATATTTTTTTAATTTATTTCTTGAAAATTAAAAAACACACATAAAATACACACAAAAAATACACACATGAAATACACAAACATACAAACATTGACTAACATAACTAATATTACTCACACACAATATAAAAACTCCCTAATCAAGGCGAACAGAGGGATTAATAATATTATAACAAAATAGCCGTTCAGTATATATTTCACACTATATCTCAGTCCTTATTTTCCCGGTATTATCTAACTTATTTTCTTATTAACTATATCGCGAATACAGAAGAGAAGAAAAGAAGAAGAAAAAATAACGATAAGAATAAAAATACAATCCCGTCTCCCGCCCCGGAAATAACCTTAAATCCTTAGTCTTATATATAACACTATATATGACATTATACATTCTAACATAAATCCATAAATTTCGCAACAAATATCAAACTTCCAATTAATACTAATACTCACATAAAACAAAACTATTCCTACAAGTTAAGTACGAAATATAACTATTGGTTAGATTAATACTAAACCTTTAAAAATAATAATAATAAATTTAGAAGATATAACTGTACGTTATTATTCTGTAATTATATTCTATAATTCAGTGATTTTTATCTTTTATACTATGTAACATACAACGTGTCTTACATACAAAAATCAAATTAAACCCAGTCACTTAAAAATAACACAATGAAGTTTGGATTCCGAGTCCATCTTTTTCATATATTGATACCACCGGGCCCAGTTCTTATGAAACTCACTCAGCGAATTACAATGACTTAAACATGTCAACTTCTCCATCTCATATATTTCATATACCTTTAACCTCCATTCTTCAACTGTGGGAGTTACTTTTTCCCCCCCAATATTTTGCGTACATTGTTCTGGCTGCAGTTATTGAAAAGAAAAGTAATTTTTCACTATTTTTCTCTAAATCATCATCAACACTATTTAAAAGATAGAGCTTTGGGTCACAACGCAATTGTACAGCCAATATGTCTTTAATTTCTTTATGGATCCCATTCCAAAATTCTTTAGCTACTTTGCAATTCCACCACATAGGAAGGTAGGAACCTATCTCAAATTCACATTTCCAACATTTTGGATTATGCCCTTTATACATTTTAGATAGTTTAAGGGGAGTTAGATACCAATGATACATTGATTTATATAAATTCTCTCTTAAATCCATATTTACTGTATATTTTAATGTCCTTTTCAAAAAAATTTCCCAAGTTTCTAAATTTATCACTTGATTTAAATCTTGAGCCCATTTAAACATAGAATCTTTTATTGTGATTTCTTCTAACTCCCAGTCTCTAATTAAATTATAATATTTAGATATCATTTTTTTTTGTATCTCCTGCTACAATTTTTTCAAATTCTTTCTCAGTGGGTCCAATTTCATCCTGGTAACAATCCACTTTAAATTGTTCAAATAGTTGTCTATGTATAAACCAGTTAATTTTAAAGCCTGCATGTTGTAAATCTTCCTGAGATTTAAATATCATTTTAGTTCCCTCAAATTTAATCAGGTCTTTATATGTTAGCCATACACCCTCATCTTGCAAACCTTTTATCAAAATGACTTCTGCGGGTGAAGCCCAATACAGAATTTTAATACACCATTTTTTCTTAGATTTTGTCCACACCCATAAACACGAATTATGTATGTAATGGTTTTTAAATTTACAGTCCTTTTTGAATTTTTCATAAATAGGTGTGAAACCCGAATTGTAGATCAGTCCCTTCCAAATCTAAAATCCTTATATTATCTAACTTAAACCATTCATTTAACCATTCAAATATACAGGCTTCATAATACCATAATATATTAGGGAGAGATACTCCACCCCGGTTTACAGAATCTATCAAATTTATTAATTTAATTCTAGGTTTCTTATTTTTCCATACAAATTTGGATATATTTTTATTCCACAATTTAAATGGTGCCATATTATCTATAATAGGAATATTTTGGAAGTAGTACAATAATTTAGGAAGCACCGACATTTTTATAAGGGCAATTCTACCTAACCATGATAAATTCAGATGATCCCATCTTCTAAAGTCTTCTTTAATCTCCCTCCAAATTTTTTGATAATTATTTTTGAACAAATCTGAATTTCCAGTGTTAAACCAAATTCCCAGATATTTCACTTTATTTTCAATTTTAAAACCGGATATTGATGATATATCATCTGCTTCTTTGGTCGCCATATGTTGACAGGCAACTTGAAGCCAAATACACATACAATTTTAGGTGCTGCCAAGGAACAGCAATTGATGGGAAGATGATAGGAGAGGATGTTGTGGAACATGGGGATATTTCTCTTACTGGGAAGTGTGGTATACCGTTGCAAATATAGTTGCTGCTTGTTTTTTTTTCTCATTTGCAGACTGACACAGATGTAGTGGTCCTTACTACAGGTGTGCTAGTGTTAATCACCTTGCTGCCCATGATCCCCCAGTCTGGCAAACAGTACCTTCATGATTTCTTTGGCATCTTTGGTCGCCTTTCCTCCTGGTACTTGAAGAACCCAGGTGAGATGCTGGATGGTTCTGTTATGAGAAAGTTCAACCCTGTTGCTTCTGAGGAGAATCTCACATTTCTGCCGTAAAAGCTGCCTTTTTCTGGGTGCTTGCACCAGCCCAGCAGTAACTTGCACCAGCCCAGCAGTAACAAGTCCATGGGCCTTTGCAATCCCCCCTCCCCACTGTCTGGATGTTGAGCTTATCTTTTCACTGCTGATAGTTGTAGATAAATCTATCACTCGCCCATGAATTTGTCTCATTCCCCTTTACAGTCAGCATAAATGAACAGCCGTATAAATGAAGATTTTTCATCTCTTCTAATTCAAGTCTTTCATGCCTGTTATGGATGTTCTTTTACATGTCGATTTATTATTATTATTATTACTATTACTATTATTATTAATTATTATTATGCTTTCTCTCTTGTTGCATTATGCGTGTTTGCGCTTTGACTATCAAGCTGATCCTCTTAAAGGAGGGCTGCAGGTGCTCTGCTCTGCTTCCACAAGATACCCAGGATTGCTGGGTGGAGGGTGCTCTGGGAACAAATTCCTCCTCCCACCGGCTACAGAGGCAGGTGGTGCAAGTGCCTTTGTGTCCAGGCTTCCCCCAGTTCCAGTCATACTTACTAAGAAATAAGGGAATATTGCTGGAGTTCCAGTTCTGATTCCAAACAGCTTCCTTCAGATTCCTTTCCCCTTTGTAGTTGTGGCTTTTTACACTCTAAGCCTTAAGGGCAGGACTAGCTTGTGAACAATCCTTTTGAGCTGTTCTGGGAGCCTTTTTTCACCCAAAGAGTGTGGCTTAAATAGATCCCTTTTGTCATGCTTGGAAGTGCAAATTCTACACCCAGAACATATTATTTGCAATTCTTTTGAACTCTGTGGGTACCCTGAAGTACCAATCTCTGATTACAAAATATATTATTTTGGTCAGCCAAATAATCTTTTGAAATCTTGGCAATGCAAATTTGTCCATGTATGGGGTAGAATTTAGTGCCAACATGATGCAGTGGTTTCATTTTGGGGCTAGGACTCTGGGAGACCAGGTTCAAATTCTTGCTCGACCATGGAAATCTACTGAGTGACTTTGGTGTAATCACACTCTCAGAGTCAGTGGAAGCCCATGGTAAACGTCTCTGAAGAAGTCCTGCTAAGAAAATTATAGGATGGGGTGACCATAACCCAGAGTTGACTTGAAGACACATAATAACAGGTAGGGTAGAAATCACTTTCAGTGGATGTCAGTTTCTCAGAATTCTGAGCTGCACCAGTTTCCTTCTGAGCACTTTCCTCTGTGTGGAGGGATTTGTGGCCCAACTCATGCTTTCCCTCTCTTCCAGGCCATGTGCCAGACATCTACCTAGTCCATCTCCATGCCAGTGTCTATGCCCTCTTCCACCGCCTTTACGGAATGTACCCTTGCAACTTTGTTTCCTTTCTGCGCTCTCACTACAGTATGAAGGAGAACCTGGAGACCTTTGAAGAGGTGGTCAAGGTAAAACCAAAAATGAAAGGAAGAAGCAGCAGCAAGCACAACCTCAATGAGCTATGTTCATGTTTTCATAGTTGGAAGACCAAAGTACCCTTCTCTGGTCCTGTGATAGGTGTAATTTACTTAGCTGGACTGAGCCTGAAATGCCAACATGTGACCTGTAGCTAGCAAAAGGACATGTTTGTTCAGTTTTTTTAAAAAGTTGTGTATATTGAGGGGGAAGAGAGTCAAAAGTATCTACGCAAAAGTCAACGTTTAACAACTAGCAAGGTGAAATTAATTCAGACTGGTGTGGGGGGGGGCAGTGGGTGGGCTGCAGAACTCAAGGGTGAGGCTGGTCAGGTCCAGCAGTAGTCCTGGCTTCACTTCGTGGCCGCTCCTGGCAGAGTGGGGAGGCGCTGCAGCCAGTCAGGACTGGGCGAGATGGGGCAGTCATTGGGAGTCAGCATAGGGTGGCTTCTGTTGATCCTGGCCTGCCATTTCTTTGTTTAAAAAACTTGATGGAATATTACACATTGCTAGTAGAGATGATGCCACAGCAGGCAATGTACATGTGTTTACGCTTGCATCTTGCTACCAGGAGATGAGGTAAAATGAAAATATGCATTGTATTGGACTGAAGATTGTCAAATTCATGCCTCTTACTTTTGAGCTGTGCATCTTCTCTTGGACCAGTCACCCATTTTAAATAAATATATAAATAAATAAATAAATAATTTCTCTCTTTCTCTTTCTCTTTGTTTTAGCCAATGATGGGCTATGTGCGTATCCATCCAGAGCTAGTGACTGGATCCAAGGATCATGAGCTGGACCCTCGGAGGTATAATAGCCATTCCCACCTCTCTTAAAGGCTGGGAATGACCTCTCCCCAATAGACCCTACAGTAGGATCTCTATCCATTGCAGTGGGTGGATGAGGTAGGGAACTTTGTCTCTTTGACACTCTACAGCAGGGGTAGGCAACCTGCGGCCCGGGGGCTGGATGCGGCCCACCGAGGCCTTTGGACCGGCCCCAGGCTGGTCCTGCCGCCGCCGCCGCCAACCCCTGCTGCCACAGCCACCCGCCATGATGATACTGATTATTGTTGTTATTACTTGTTCTTGGGGTTTTCTTGGCAAAATCTCCACAGGGGTTTTGCCATCATGGCTTTTCTGGGGCTGAGAGCGTGTGCATGCATATTTTTTTAAAAAAAAAAATTTAAAATTTTATTTATTTTTGCTTCGGCCCCACAATTGTCTGAGGGACAGCAACCCGGCCCCCTGCTCAAAAAGGTTGCCTATCCCTGCTCTACAGTCACTGCTGACACAGGCATCCCAAGGCAAAATCGTCTTGGGATAATCTGGCTTACCCTTGGGCAGGGTTCACTAGAACTAGAGACTAATGTTTACAGTAGTTACTTGGCCAGGGTGGGTGGGTAACAAGCACCAAAGTTCCCTTTTAATAATTTTATGTCCATTATGATAATCCTGTATTTTTCAGAAAAGCAATATTCATTTAGTATTCCAGTGTTTGTGAGGCTGTGCTGGAGTAATTTGGAAGCATTTCTTTCCATTTTAAAATGTATTTATATCAATTATTTCTGTATTGCCTCCCAGCTTGCAAAGGCTCCCAAGGCAATGAACAAAAACTAATTAAAACAATACAGAGAGAAAAACAGTTTTTAAAACACACCAAAATACTCTTTAAAAAGTTCTAAAAGCAGTCTAAAAACAATCCTAGAATCCAGTTTTAAAACAGTGAAAACAGCATTTACCAGTAGATAAGGGTGGAACTTGGGCAGCTCCTGCCACTTGCTCCAGTAGGAAGGAAAAAGAAAGAACTTCTGGTGTAGATGGTCACTCCCTGCCTACCACTCTGATAGAATGTGCCTCGTCCATCGCCCTTTCCTTTCTCCCTTCTAGACTTTTTTTCTGTTCTCTTTCTCGCTATCTTAAAAGAATTAACTTTATCTTCTTATCTCCTTACTTAAGACTCTAACCCAGGGGTAGGCAACCTAAGGCCCGGGGGCCGGATGCGGCCCAGCAAGCCCTTTGGACCGGCCCCAAACCGGTCCTGCCGCCGCCCCCCCCCACCGCCGCCGCCCCCCCATGATGATATTGATTATTGTTGTTATTACTTGTTCTTGGGGTTTTCTTGGCAAAATCTTCACAGGGGTTTTGCCATGGCTTTTCTGGGGCTGAGAGAGTGTGCATGCATTTTTTTTTAATTTTTTAATTCTTTTTTTAATTTTATTATTTATTTATTTATTCATTTATTTATTTTTGGTGCTTCGGCCCGTCAATTGTCTGAGGGACAGCAACCCGGCCCCCGGCTCAAAAAGGTTGCCTACCCCTGCTCTAACCGATCACCTACTCTTTCTTCTTGCCTTCCCCCTCTCCTTCTTGCTCCTCTGGGAGCATAAAGAAGGCTGTCAAGGGGACTGAGGGATGATATACAGTGGGTCCTTGGACTCCACTGTAGTTTGGTTCCAGACCACCACCCCATGGGTATCAAAATCCATGGATGTTCAAGTCCCACTGAATACAGTAGCACAGTAAAATGATGTCCCTTATATTAAATATTAGATTTTTGGAATTTATATGTATTTTTAATAATTTCTTTTTTTTCATAATCGTTGTTAAATTTTTGTTTGTTATAAAAAACAGAAAAGACATAAACATTTACAACATGTCATTCATACAACTCATACATCACTTGTTCACCTAACTAACACAAATGTTCTTTCATTCAGTAAAACAACTTCCAAGTATCTATATCTCATTCTTATAAAATATTGTATAATCGTCTTCCAATTAGATTTGTTTCTCCATTCAATATTTTCCTTAATTATTCATGACCCTTTGTTTATTTCTTAAACCACTATTTCTTTTATCTCCTATTTATCAAACATCCTTTCTTAATTCCTTCTATTTTCCTTTGAAGAATCTGTCACATTACCTTCTTCTGTAGACCTTGGATATTTGTCTTAATTCTTTCTATTATTGGTGTTCATTCTTTATCTAATTTACCAGTTGATTTGTTTTTAAGTAAATATGTCAATTTATCCATTTCCATGTAGTCTAGAAGTTTCCAATACCATTCAATTGTCTCTGGTATCTTAGGGCCTTTGCAGACTGCCAGAAATAGTCCACTTTAAGGGTTAGGGTTGGTGCTAGGGAGTCATGGGAATTGGTTTTTTTTATGAAACATTAAGCCTTCTCTGTCAGAGAGCTCTGGTGCCACAATAAAATACAGTTCCCATGATTCCCTAACCCTAATCCTTAAAGTGGGCTCAGTTTGCACTATTTCTGGCAGTCTGCAAAGGACCTTACTTTCTTTGAGGTTCCATAAGTTATTCTAGCCACTTATCATGTAGAACAGTATTTTTCCATGTTTCTTTTCTAGATCTTCATTTATATTTCCTAATAAATATATCTTTGGGTCTTTTTTGTATTCTAGCTGTAGAATTTTCTTAATTTCTACATGGATTTTATCCCAGTATCTTTTTGCCAATGGGCAAAGCCACCACATATGGAAAAATGTACCCATTTGTTTTTTGCATTTCCAACATTTGGAACATTTGTCCTTTTTTATTTTAGATAGTTTCATTGGTGTGTAATACCACCTATATTGCAACTTGTAGAAATTTTCTCTCAGATTATAATTAAGTGTGTGTTTTAACTTACATTTCCAAATTTGCTCCCATTTTCCCATATATATTGGTGTTCTTAGATCTTGCGCCCGCCTTATCATATAATCTTTTACCTGTTCTTCGATATCCCACTTAACTAATATCTTATATATTTTAGATACGAAATGCTCTGATTCTTTAATGAGGACTTTTTCGAATTCATTTTCTGTCGTTGTTATTGTGTATTGTTTCTGATCCATTTTATTCTTCTCATTTAACTGCATGTATAAAAACCAATTACATTTTATACCTTCAATTTTAAGTTCATCCCTTGATTTTAGTCTCCATTTTCCTTTCTCCTTAATTAATAATTCTTCATATGTTATCCACTTGTTTGGTAGCATTTCATCATTTCTGTGTAAGGCTTCATTTGGAGACAAAAACATTGGTATACGTCTATTAATCTTTGTTTATATAACTCCCAGACTATCCATATTGATTTTGTCACATAATGATTCTTAAAGTCATTGTTAACCTTAATTTTATCATAATATAATAATAATAATAATAATAATAATAATAATAATAATAAAATTTATTTATATATCGCCCAATGGTTGCCCAATCCGGGCAGTTTACAGCATAAAAACAGTTACAATCCCTCTACCTCTCCTCCTTATCTCTTTATTCCTTCATACACTCACCCCAATATAAAAACTTC
>CM034713.1:720043-732348 GCA_020142125.1 Phrynosoma platyrhinos
CAGCCAGTGGAGGGACCTCAAAACCGGAGTTAGGTCCCTCCACTGCATTTCTATATGAGTAGGCGTGAAATCCATATACATTATCCATGCCCTCCAAATATAGCATTCTCCTATCCGTTAATCTAAGCCAGTCCTTTACCCATTCCAAAACATTTGCATGATAGTATAATTTTAAGTTTGGTAGACCAAGGCCGCCTCTTTCTATAGCATCTTGTAGAATTTTTATTTTAATTCTAGGTCTTCTCCCCGCCCATATAAAATTCGTGATGTCTTTCTGCCAATTCTTAAAGAGTATATCATTTATTAACACTGGAATTGATTGGAATAAAAATATCATCTTTGATAAGACGAACATCTTAATCACTGATATACGTCCTAAAAATGATAATTTTAGCTTATTCCATTCCTTTAACTTCTTGATCTTTCCCCATGTAGCTTCATAATTATTCTTGAAGAGGTCTGAGTTCTTTGCTGTAATTATAACACCCAGATACTTAATTTTATTCTCTGTTTTAAGATTTGATTTTTCAGTGAAGAGATCTTTTCCCTTTTGTGTCATGTTCATTGTTAGCACTTTAGTTTTCCCTGTGTTGACTCTAAATCTAGAATAGCTTCCATACTCTTTTATGATTTCTAGCAATTTGTGTACATTTTTAAGGGATCTGTTATATACATCACCATATCATCCACGTAGGCTCTAGGTTTCGTTTCGTATCCTTTCAGTTTTAACACCTGATATTTCTTTATCATCCCTAATCCTGTTACATAGCACTTCTAGGGTTAATATAAACAATAATGGTGAAAGAGGACAACCTTGACATGTTCCCTTCTTGATATTACATATTTTAATTCTTTCTCCGTTGATCACTATTTGTGCTTTTTGTTCCTTATACAAAGCCGTAACCCATTTGTGATATGATCCTTTTCCAGCTACTTCTGATAAGACCTTTAACATAAAATCCCATCTTAAATTATCAAAATTTGACCTGTCCGTATTTATATCTCCAAGCATCCTCTACCATTACAGTTTCTATCATATTAAAGAATGTCTTTGGTAGTTTCCCTTGTGTTTTGTTTGGATTATTTTTTGCATTTTTATCTATCCTGGGGTTTATTACCCCATTCATTTTATCAATTTCAAAATGAAATTCATCTTTCGTCTCTTCGCAAGAATTGGTGTTGACCTTTCATAAATATTCTTTCCTTTTTGTTTGCACAATCCTCTGATTTTTAAGCATCTTTCTCTTTCCTTCTGTTCTGTTCTAACTCTTTCTGCTGTCTCTCTTATCTGGTTCTTCTTTAGATATTTAAGTTCAATTTGTAATTCCTCGTTTTGTTTTTCTAATTGGTCAATTTTTGTTTTTGCTTGAGCTAACCCTATTGTTACTTTCTCAACCACATTAACCACCTCCTTCACCTCTGATTTTATGTCTTGTTTCAGTTCTTCTCTTATATTTTTCAAATCCAGTTTTAGTTCTGCTTTGTCTTTTTTCATCTCTAATCTTATCTTCTTAATTTCCTCCAAAATTAGCAGATTGGACTCTTTTTTTATTTTATTTTATTTGTTTCTAATGAGGCTCTTCTTTGTTGCGCTCCTTGTGTTTGCTCCTGCATTTTTGCCTGTAATCTCATTATCGCTGCCATACACTATACACTATACATCTAACTTAAAAAAAAGTAGCCTGTATTCTTTATAATGAAATTGTAGTAGGTCGAATTAACTATATAATTCAGTTCTTGTAACAGTAAACTACGACAGACGATAGCAAACGGCTTCAGTTAACAAATGTAGTCCTATATGATTGTCCTTTCTATTGTTTCTACTTAAACACTCTGCTTAAACAATTGTACTTAATTATTTACAGGAAATTATTCAAACAGAGTTATTAGAACAGAAATATTATATGTCACTTATCACGACATTTTTTAAAATAGTTTTAATATTTTTAATAGTTTCAAGCTGTGGATGATTGAAATCGCGGATAAAAAATCCATTGATACAGAGGGCCAGCTGTATCAAGGGGGATTTAAAATGTGAATGTCTCCTAGGATGGGAAAGTTTCTCTGGCCTCGCTGGTGACTTCCCCCATCTTGAATCCATCTCCCTCATTGGAAGTGTAGGATTTGGCTACAGACAGAGCAGCACAGGAGCTTTGGAAACAGTTGAGTGAGGAGAACCCCCTCCATGGCTCTCTTTCTCTGCACTACCTCTTCCCAACATGAAACAGGAAGTGGCAAGTATAGGGGCCCTTGTTCATGTTGTTAGCCCCCATTCCCCCCCAACAGTGGTCTGCCTCTGGGATGAAGTTGCGCAAAGGCACTGCTGGTCATGAACGCTTCAGCCTACAAACCTGATCTTCCATAGGGAGAGCAACCTCATCCAGAACAGGCTGCGATCTGAATACCAAGTCAGTTTTTGTATTGACCAGCAGCACTTCCATCTTGTCTGGATCAAGCCTCAATCTTTTCACTCACATCTAGTCCTTTACTTCACCCAGATGGTGATTCATTATTACTACAGCCTCTTTGGCATCATTTGTAAAGAAGAGAGAGAGAGATGGGTATCATCAGCATACTGATGGCACCCAGCCCCAGTATTCTGTGTGATCTCTCCCAGGCACTTCATATAGACGCTGAGAAGCATAGGGGACAGTATTTACCCTACAGGCTCATGGCCAAAAAGCTGATCAACAGTCCTCCAGCACCACCCTCTGAGGATGTTTAGCCAAGAAAGACCAAAATTACTACAAGGCAATGCCCCCAAGCCCATATCAGCCTTTTAAAACTCTTTTTTTTAAATGTCTTTTAAAAAAATGTAACATTTTTCTGTGAGTGAGAACTGATGGGTGGTCCTTGGACTCAACAGGTGGAAGAGATTAGAGACGCATGATGTGGTGATTGAATGTGCCAAAATCTCCCTGGACCCAGCAGAATCGTCGTATGAAGATGGCTACTCTTCAGTCTCCCAGCAGGCTGGCTTGCACATGCAGCATCGCCCAGCTGATCCTGATGCCAGCCCTTACTTTTCTTCGCACAGTAGCTTCAGTACGGGTCCAGAGCCCTTCTGAATATCTAAATAGCAGGCCTTAGACCAACCTTCTCTGCTTGTGGGTGCAGGGGGAGGTAAAATAAAGCTGGGGCAAGCTCAGTGCTCATCCTGGAAAACCAGGATTTGAAAACATGGGTTCTACCTTCAGAAAGGTCTGCCCCTTACCATTTTTTTGGTTTTTCCCCAAAAACCATGGTTTCATGCATTGTGTGTGTCAGCATTAACCAAGTTCTGTGTTAACTGGGTTTTGCAGACACTGCAACCTGCTTAAGATGAGACTTGGCTAATGCTGGAATCAATTTTATTCCTTTATTGCTTTGGGTCCCATACTCTCCTCCTTCAGAGGAGGTCAGTGTATAGTAGAACGCCCATATAGAAACACACTATTCTAAAATGTCAGATCACTTCTAGATCAATCATTGCAGAAATCCTGAAAATAAAAACAGGGAGCAGCAGAGATGAGACCCTTGCTGCCCCAATGAAAGCAAGCATTTATGTTAAAAGGATGGCATGAAGCAGGGACAGCTAGATTTCTACCAGAAGCGAATGTTGCCATGTCCCTACAAGCCTTACTACGTTATGGCATCACAAGCAGAACCTCCCCTACATGACACAGAAACCTGTGGTTAGGCAACCAGGATTGGTTAAGGATTGGGAAAGTAGGTCCTTTGGGAACTCAGCCCTGATTTTCATTAGTTTTCAGGGAGGCATAGTCATGTTTGCCCTGAATTACAGTTCTTTGCCCAACTTTGTCCGTGTTAGCCCCTTAATGCCTGCAAAGCCCTCTGTCCACCAGTCTGAGCTCACCTGTTGCCTGGCATCTATTTGTATTGGCCTGTTTTTTCTACTACAACCCTTTGATGAGTGGATTTGAAAATGTAGACTTTTATAAATATGAGTATAAAATACAGATTTTAAAAAACCCAACCTTGATGAATTTGGAATTGTTAGAACGTCTTAGATATAATCTTCCCCCTCTTGTTTTCAATCTCTCTTAAACCAGGTGCATCAACGTCTACCCCTTGCTTGGCTTCTCGCCTAGCACTATCACACATGTCGGGGCAGCTACCTCAGATTTTGAACTCCCAGTCCTTGGGTCTGTCAGTTGAGCATCAGCAGGTAATGCTGCACATTCCATGGCATGCAGATGTGGGTTGGGGTTCTTTCTGCTGAAGAGAGATGGGTGACCGGGGGTGTTGTTGGGTGTGCTAATGGTGGGGCCTTGGAGCCACTGGGAGTGTGAAGGAGACCCCTGCCTTAACCTCAATCTTCGATGTGGGATTAGGAATGGAGAGTTGGTAGACACATTTGTTAGATCACTGAGAACAGGCAGCTTGCTGGATCCAGTTGCTTGTGTGGGACTCCTTTTCTCCATGGCCACACCTTTCCTGTCACCAAGCCAGCAGGTTTCTTAAAAATGTCATCATCTCAGCCCATGGACACCTGTGACCATGGCCATCCAATTGCTGCCAGCCATGCCTTCCTTGACATTGGAAATCCCAGCTGTAGTCCCTCCCATCTCTTCAGCTAAAAAGTATTCACCAGCAAGGTTTCAGTAGACTTCACCCAGCAAGATTGGGCAACCTCTGGCCTGTGACTTGTATGTATACCCTGTCTGTTTCTTCAGCCCTAGAGGCTTCTCAGACAAGAACAGCACAGTTACAAAATATGATACTGCTTGGAACATGCCACATTATCAAGCGATGCTGACCGATTCCTAGATTCTGGACAGAATCACTTGATGGTCCAGAACTCCAGTCATTGAAACCTGGTGGAGAGTGAAGCTGAGAAGGACTACGCTCCAAGAAGTGTATTTCTCCTCTTAGACATTCTCCAGGTGCCATATTTTGGCAAACCACCCCGCCAATAGTTTTTTTCTAAAGGAAATCTGAAGTGAGTTTGTGTTATTTTGTGCTTTTTGATGCAAGTTAGAAAGGGTGGCAGCAGCCTGTGGTAGAGGTGGTGATTTGGGGCGCACTAGGAGCCAGCGTGGTGTAGTGGTTCAAGTGTTGGACTATGACTCTGGAGACAGGCCATGAACCCACTGGGTGACCTTGGGGCTATTCACATGCTCTCAGCCTCAGAAGAAGGCAACGGCAAATCCCCTCTGAACAAATCTTACTAAGAAAACCCCATGATAGGGTCACGTTAGGGTTGCCTTAAATCAAAAATGACTTGAAAGCACACAGTAACAACAACAGTGTTTTTCAACAGCAGATATATTAAGCGTGCCCTATGCTCCTTTCCCATCCCTTGCACTACTTCTGGTTTGCATCACCATTTCCCTAGGATACTTTCCACACATGTGTTTGGACCTCAAATGATCTTAGAATCTAGGAATCAGGTTTCATCGGATCATGAGGCAGGTTCCAGGTAGGATCATGTCTGACTGAGCAAGTCTAGGACTGGCTGGTGCCAGGATGGGGAATTACCTGGGGCAGCTTGTGTCTGCTGTTTCTGTTATTTCAGGGAGGAAGGGCAGGATGCAGTTGTACTGATTAAAAGGTGCTATCAGACATCTGTTAAGGGGTGTGAGGGACAATTCAGAACAAAATATCTTGTCTAAAGCTATCTTGAGAGTAGTAGATGTGAGGGAGAAGAGCAGAGCCATGCAGGCGGCCAGAATCCTCCCCCTACACTCAGGAGCTTCTCACTCTCCTTCCAGGTGACCTTCTGGAGCCCCTCTGCTGTTTGTGGCATGACCACTCCCCCCACCTCCCCTGGAATGGCTATGGAGTCTTCACAGAATCCATCACAACCTTTCAACAAATTCTTTGGCACACCAGGTAGGTCTGCTGCTGTCAGCTTTTCTTCCTTATGTTGCCATGGGAGTGGCGAACAACCAAAATTAGATTAGCTTCCCTAAAGCCTCTGTGAGAGCCAGGCCTGCACAGGAATAATATTTTCTTTGTTTTGATTTAGCAGTTGGGAAAGGAACCCCTCTAGGAACACCTGCCACCTCCCCCCCTCCATCGTGCATTTCAGATGAATTCGTTCAGGGCTCAATTCCTCCAACTACAGCTGCACCTCCCAAGAAGGTAAAGATGTTAGATCTTAGAGGGCTTCACCATAGAGGGCATCCCACCTGGCCTTGGCTTTAGGATAGAGGGGAAAGTGCAGAATGGATTGATGGAGGTTTAGGCTTTATTAATACTTTTTTGGGAGGAAGGCTTATTGACAGATTCTCAGTGCTTCCAGGAACATATGAGTAAGTCAGTCTCCTAATTCAGTTCACTGCCAAGATCTGAGGCTTGGACAGAATCTTCCCTGGATGTGTGGCATGAGCAGTCTTATTCCCAGACTTTGTCTCAAGGCAACTTGCTGTATTCCAAAGAATAAACTAAAACATTTCAAATTCTTGAGAGCACCTGGAGGAAACTGCTTTCTGTATGATGTTTTGTGCTCTGACCTTGTATCCTTCCTATCGAGCTTGGCCAGGGGGCTGGAGAAAAGCAACTGGAAAAGCTGCTCCTTCGGAAATCTAGGGGAGGCAGGTTTCTCTTACATATGCATGCTTGGTGTACCTCCCTTTTCAATTCCAAGCAAAAAGCATATTTTTGTTGCCAGTTTGGGGAGAAGACGGCTTATTTTGTGCTTGGCATTTCTACTGTTACTCCACTCTTACTCTTTTCTAGGAGGAAAGAACAGATCCTGGGAGGCCTTCATTATCCCGACAGCAAAATGTTAACAACATGAGAACTTTGGGTAAGTTTTATTCCAGTGCCTAGTTCCTAAGAGCAAGATCCCTTTTGGTTCTGGCAGAATGGAAGGTCCTGCAGGTCACATTATGCAGGGCCTCTGGATTGGATTGGATGAAGGCGGTGGTAGTCTTCATTAGAAGCTGTCCTCCTCAATTCTTTCTTCTTAAAAGAGTCTAAAATCCTTTGTAAGCTTTCTTGCTTTTTTCCTTTATATTTTTACCTTTTTGAATAGAATGCCATCTCATAAAAGCTTTACTTGCATCCCATCGTATTTTAAGATCACTCCCTTTATTTAAGTTATTTTTAAAGAACTCTTTCAAACATTTCTTAGCTTCAGTAATCACTTTTTCATCATTAAACAGTGACTCATTTAGTCTCCAATTAAAAGTTCTCTTCTTACTAAATAACATCAAAGATAATGGATTATGGTCAGAAAAATGATTTTGGAAAGACATTCATTCTTAACTTAATGGTTTTGATGTTAAAAACATATCAAATTTGATGTTAAAAACATATCTTTAAACATGATTTGTATTTTTCATTAAAAAGTGTAATCTTTATAATTTCCTCATTTTGAGCTGCTAAGTTGTCCATTAATCAAAAAGAAAGAAAGAAAGAAAGAAAGAGACCTTAGTCCCCTTTAATTTTCCTTTCAGCTACTCTGTCTAATTTATGTGATATTACTCCATTCCAGCGTCCCAGCAAAATCCAGTTCTTGTAAGGTTATTCTGTAATTTGAGTCAGCAATTTTTGATAAAATTCTGAGTTTATTCCTGTTGGGACATTAAATCCCCATGATCAAAGGTTTCAAGGTAGTAATCTGAGTTCAGCTCCTAAATAAAAAGGTAAAGGTTTCCCGAGTCATGTCTGACTGTAGGGGGCGGTACTCATCTCCACTACTAAGCCGAAGAACCAGCATTATCAAAGATGACTCTGTGATAATGTAGTCAGCATGACTGCATGAAATGCTGTGTCTGAACCTACAGTTCGATTTCCAATTCTCATTCAATCAAGCTTTGTAGGTAAAACAAAAGCAAAGCAGCTTCATTTATATACCGCTTCATATCGTGCTATGGGATGTCTAAGCGGTTTACAACTGTAAGCTCATTGCCCCCCAGCAGTTGGGTCCTCATTTCAGCGACCTCAGAAGGATGCAGGCCTGAGTCTAGCCTGAGCCCTGGCTAGTATTGAACTCGCAACCTTGTGATCTATGAGTGAGTGGCTGCAGTACAGGCATTTAACCACTGCGCCACCAAGGCTTTTATTGCAGACATCAGAAACAGCAACTATCAGTACCGCATCTTGGTCAGAACTAAAGATGCACCAAACAACATAATAAAGGCAGTTGAACCAATAAACTCCACCCCCATACTTCAGCTCCTTCCCATAACAACCTTCTAACAGTTCCCTATCTCCCACCTGTATTCTAATAGTTAAACCCCTCCTGCACATTTTACAATTTCCATCTTAGCAAACGGTGTCTTGACAGTTTAACTCCTGCGATATCACCCTACCAAATACAAATCACAACTCCTCAGAATACAGTCATACCACAACATAAACAAAATATAAGCACATGACAGATTCTATAGATTCTGACACACTGTTACCTTCCCACCAAAATGGTACCTATTTATCTACTAGCACTTTTACATGTTTTCGAACCGCTAGGTTAGCAGAAGCTGGGACTAGTGATGGGAGCTCATTCCATCATGGGGCACTTGGGCCTTGAACTGCCGATCTTGCAGTCATCAGAGTCAGCATCTTAACCACTGAATCATTGCATCCCCAGCTTCTAAATACTGATCTTCATTATCTTGAAAAAAATGAAACTGGTTATGTTTGATTTACATAAATCACAACACCTTTCTTCTTTTTCTTTTTCTTTTATGAAAGTTGAAAAGTGACATCCCAGTTTTGGATTTTTCAAGTCTTTCATCTTTCAGATAAATATGACTTTCTTGCAAAAAAAGTCATATCACATCTCGTTTTTAATAAATAATGAAATGTCTGTCTTTTACAAGGTTCATTAATTCCATGCATTGTCCAAGACAGGGGTAGGCAACCTTTCCCCTTTAAGGGCTGAGGGACTTCAGCTCCCAGAAGCCTCAGCCATGTTGGCCAATAGTCTTATGTTGGTCAATAGCTCCTGGGATTCTGGGAGCTGAAGTCCCTCGGCCCTTAAAGGGGAAAGGTTGCCTGCCCCTTGGTATCCATTGGAGTTTGGTTCCAGGACCACACCCCATCCACCAGATACCAGAATCCATGGATACTCAAGTTGTATTAAATACAATGGCATAGTGAAATATTTTCAAGCCATGGATAGTTGAATCCATGTATAAAGAATCAGTGGATATGGAAGGCCTACTGTATTTTCATATCTATCATGCAGTCTTACCAATTTCTGGCATTAAGACCTTTTAATCTTGCTCATCAGGGCTTTTCATGCTCTGTGTACGCCGGAACTACATCTTCAGAACTCTCATCATCATCCTTTCTCTCCTTTTGATATTCATCCAAGCTATTTCCATATTTCTTTGCACAGTGTTCAGCCTGAATTTTCCCTGCCTATACTAAAAGCTTACCCTGTCCAGTATCACCTATTTGAATGTTTCAGTTTATCAGCCAGAATCAATCAGAAAAGAATCCTCTTTTTTCCCCAAAAAATTCTTGGGGGAGCATCCTTAAAAATAATTAATTCCTTGTCATTGATTCTCAGCTTGTTAATCGGATGCTGTTTTTTTTTTTTTAATAGAAAATAGTTTATTGGTTTAAAAACAAAGTACATACAAAGAGAAAATCCAATAATATGAACAAATACAACAAAGCGAAGAAAATAAATAAAGAATGTGGCAAAAAAAAAGGAAGAAAAAGGTGACCACTTAAAGTTGCAAAGCATTCAAAAACCATGAATTCTTTGTTTACTGTGTTCATATATTGGAAAAATAAGAAGGAAAAGGAGTGAAAAAAGAAACCATACAACGAATAAAAAGACTTCCTGATTCAAAGCTTCTTGCACAGATGCCTGTTTTATAATGCTTCTTATGCTTTCCTAGTATCTTCTGATGCTAATCAGTATGTTTCACTAACTATAACAGAGAGTAGAAATTTTAATTTGATTGAAACGTAATCTTATTGTAAACTTTATACTCCGGTTAATTGATATAGTCATTATCTACTATACAAAGAGGATTAAATTACACCCATAGAGCTATAATTAGACTAATACCACGATTACAAATCAGAAAAATTAGAGTAACATCTTGATTCCTTTAGAAGAAAAATAGTATAGGACAGGTTCCCATTCTTTTGTAAATTCCGCATATGTCGATCCATTGATAAGCCCTGTAAGTCTATCCAACTCCATATATTCCATCAGTCTCATAATCCACTCGTGAACATTTGGAGTTTCATCCAATTTCCATTTTGTAGCAAACAATATCCTAGCTGCCGAAAGAGAATAAAAAATGATTTTTCCCATATTTTTTTTCTAGATCATTATCCAAGCACATTCCCAATAAGAAAAATTTTGGGTCTAATTTTAGATCGTAGTTCAAAATTTCACTCATGGATAATCTGATAGTTTGCCAAAACTTTTTCGCTATACTACATTGCCACCAGAGGTGAAAAAAGGAACCTACTTCTTTTTTGCATTCCCAACATAAGTTGGAGTGTCTCTTATTCATCTTTGTTAGACGCACAGGAGTCAAGTACCAACGGTACATCATTTTGTAGAAATTTTCTCTTATGTTATAACTGCGGGTATACTTTAATCTTTTACTCCAAGATTTCTCCCATTGGTCTAAGTCTATGTTGTGGCCCACATTTTGGGCCCATTTTATCATTACCGGTTTTATTAAATCCGTTTCGAATTCAATTGATTGTAGCATTTGATAGAATTTGGCTATTTTATGTTTATTTTCAGACCAAAGTATATCCTCAAATTGTTTATCTAAAGTTCCCAGCCTGTTCATATTTTTGTCCATGGAAAACCTCTCCCAGAGTTGACGATATGAGAACCAATTACAATTATATCCCTCTGAATTCAATTGTTCCTGGCTTTTAATCTCAATATTATCATTTTTAATGATAGTCAATTCCTTGTATGTTAGCCAATTGTCTTTCCCAAATTTATCTTTAGAAACCACTTCTCCCACTGCTATCCAAATTGGAAGATTATTTCTCCACTTTTCTTTAATCTTTAGCCACTCTTAATAGGGCTCTTAGAATATAATGGTTGTTAAAGTTTTTGTGACAATGTATCTTATCGTAGAATAAATAACTATGCCAGGCGTAGACATTATCAAAACCTTCTAATTTAAGATTTCTTTCATTACTCAGTTTCAACCAGTCTACAAGCTAAAAGATCGTACAGGCATAGTAGTAATTTTTAAAATTCGGTAGTCCTAGCCCTCCTCTATTTACTGAGTCCTGTAAAATTTTAATTTGATTCTAGGCTTTCTCCCATTCCAAATGAATTTTGTGATTTCCTGGTTCCAATTAATAAAGGGTTTATCATTAAGAAGGATTGGAATATTTTGAAAAAGATACATTAATTTTGGGAGAACAGACATCTTGATAATAGAAATTTTGCCAATCCAAGAAATTTTTAATTTGTCCCATCTTCTTAAATCATCTCTTAATTCTGCCCACGTTTTATCATCTTTTTTGAAAAGATCGCCATTTTTAGTTGTAAAGTAAAGTCCAAGGTATTTGATCTTTTTTTATTCTTTTAAATTGGCGGTTGATTCCAATATAGATTTTTCCTTCGGATTTAAATTCATAGTTAACATTTCAGTTTTGTCCATATTGATTTTTAACCCTGTAGCGTTTTCGAATTTCTTTAATTCATTTAATAAGGGAGTTATGCTTTCACAGGGATCTGCAATCGAAACCATTAAATCTTCAGCGAAAGCCTTCACCTTGTATGTTTCCCCCTTTAATTTAATACCTTTTATATCTAGATTGTTTTGTAAGTTGACCAAGAGGCTTTCAAAATTTAAAATGAACAATAAGGGGGATAGAGGGCATCCCTGTCTAACTCCTTTTCCAGTCAAAAAAGAGTCTGTAGATTCACCATTGACCTGAATTTTAGCTCTTTGGGTTTGATATATTGCCCGAATCCACTTAAGCATATTATCTCTGAAATCTAATTTCTGAAGAAAATAATGTTTAAATTCCCAACTAAGATTATCGAAAGCCTTTTCGATACCAAAAAAGAGAAAGGCTACTTTTTCATTAATTTTTTTGTTATGATATTCTATCAAATTTAGAAGATGACGCGTGTTGTCTTTGATCATACGACCTGGGAGAAAACCAGCTTGATCGGTTGATATCCAAGAGGATAGCCATTTTTTGATTCTATTTGCAATTATTGTTGCGAAGATTTTGTAATCGCTATTGAGCAATGAGATCGGTCTATAATTTTTCGGGTCAGTTTTGTCTTTATTCTCTTTATGAATTAAAACTATGTTGGCATGGAGCCATGTTTCTGGGATTGAACCTTTTATTATCCCGTTCATAGTTTGTTGCAGTGGTAAAGCCAGTTGATCCTT
>CM034713.1:782352-794957 GCA_020142125.1 Phrynosoma platyrhinos
AGAGGGGCAGGATATTAAATAAAAAGTATTATTATTATTATTATTCATCTGGAACTTGATGCTCCTACCTCAGCTCTCCAGCTTTACCAGCAGTGAGAAAACACTCCAGTTGTAGGCAAATAAAATGAGGCTTTATTGCTACAACTAAAAAACTATATACAGTTCTTGGATATTTACAAAACAATCCTTGGCAACACACAACACAGTGATTTACCAGATGAACCTCCCAGCTCCCTCTCTCTACACCACAAACAATACACAGACAAAGGATTTTGTCTCCCACCAGCTACCACCCACTTGGGCGTGTACCTTCTAGTTAATTGGATGAACCCAACTTTCCCAGACTTTCAGTCCATCCCCTGTTGTTGATGTCATTGTCATGTGATCTGCCATGCTGACGTTGTGTGTTTTGGTCAATACATTTCCTTTCCCAAAACACCTTGTTTTTCTCTTCTGTGGTCTTCTGTTTATGTCTGGGGAGATATATGTTGTTTGCCTGGCCCTACTTGCCTTCAAATCCCTTCCCACAGGAAAGTTCCTCATACATCTTATACATTTCTATGTCTGACTGTATATCCCATCTAGCAAAATCCTGACAAGCCCCTCTGAAATGTAAAGATATATGTTGTCTATGGTGTCATTCCCACCAAATGTGTTAACCTTTCATGCCTCTCCACAGTCAATGACTTGGTGAAAATATCAGCAATGTTCCTTTCAGATTCTATGTAATACAATTTCACAATTCCTGTTTGTACCAGTTCATGCATATTTTGGTACCTCACACCGACATATTTAGTCCTAGACTTCAAATTCTCTGTCTCCGCCATTGCTATGCATGACTGTGAGTCCTCAAAAATCCTTATCGGTGTCCTGCAACCTTGGCCAAGATCTTTCAACAATTGTTCAATCCACTGCACCTCATTAATAATTTCATTCAAAGCTGCAAATTCAGCTTCACTGGTGCTCAGGGCTATGTGATTCTGTTTTCTGCTCCTCCAGATTATTGGACTTTCATTAATTAAATTGCCAGTCCAGTTACTGACTTTTTGTCATGTAGCTCAGATGCAAAAGAGCTATCCACATAACATTCCAAATCTACTTCACTGTTCCTGATCACCAGCTTCCTATCCAGGCTACCCTTCAAGTATCTAACCAAATGTTTTAAAGCAGTCCAATCTTCCACTTTGGGACAATTTGTTCTCCTACTGAGCACACTGCAAATGAAATATCACTGCAAATGAAATATCTGGTCTGGTGTTGTTTGCCACAAATAACATGCTTCCCACAACACTCCTGTACAAGTCTGCATCCTCAAAATTCCTTGTTGTTTCACCACCAACAAATCCTAGACATTGGGCTTTTCACAGCTTTTGCAATCTGCAAGCCACATTTTTCTATCAGTCTCTCTATTTTTCTCCTTTGACTCAACAACAATCACCGTTGTCAGTTCACTCTACATCTATGCCAAGATATGACCTCAAAGGTTCTAAATCTTTTAAAACAAACTTTCTGGAAAACTCCTTTACAGACTGAATCTCCTGTTGTGATTTAGCAGCCATGCATAAATCATCAACATATATCACCAGCACAATTTCTGCCTTGGTATAAACACAAGCATCTGTCACACTCCTTGTGTATCCCAATTTAACTAATTCATCATGAATGCACAAATTCCATGCTCTGGCACTCTGTTTCAAACCATACAATGTCTTTCTTAATCTATAGACTTGCCTGTCACTACCTTCAAATCCTGAAGGTTGCTTCATGAAAACCTGCTCATCTAAACTGGCATTCAAATAAGCAGTTTCAAAATTGAAATGCTGCACCACATGACCTCTCCTAGCTGCCAACTCCAACACTAACCTCAAGCCCTCTGGCTTGGCTATGGGTGAAAACGTCTTGTCATAATTCTCAAATTGCTGCTGTGCAAACCCTTTGCCACCAGCCTGGCTTTGTACTTGAGATTACCATCTGGCATGTCCTTCTTTTTGTACACCCACTTACATTCAATTACTTTTTGATCTTTTGGCCTGTTAACTATTTCAAAAACTCCTTTGTCAACCAAACAACCAAATTCCTGGTCCATAGCATTGTACCACTGGTCTTTTTCCTGAACAGGAAAATCTTGTAGTTCTTCAAAACTCTGAGGCTCTTCCATTACAGCAAAAACCCTTGCCTCTTGTACCACAAAGCTATCTAGTGCTTTCCTTACTTGCTGAATCTGTCTTGGGACAAAATTGATTGCTCTCCCCCTTTCATCCTCTGTGTTTGAACTTGAGTGTTCTTCCCTTTCTCTATGTCTTTTAACCTCTGACATTCTGCTTGTGGTTGGTCTGGTTTGAGTTGATTCATCTGAAGTGCATCTGTCACTGTCAGATGAAGGCCCATGTTTCACAGAAACACCTCCGTTTCTTGTGTTTGTGTTAGTTTGTCCTAACCTTAGAAAAACCTCCTTGTTCGAGTGCAGTCTATCCCATCTGGAATGTTTCTCAAAATTTGCACTCCTCGACATCAATATCTCACTTCCAACCAGGTGAAACCTGTAACTGTTTCCTGAATACCCCACAAACATTAATCTTTTACTTTTTGGTTCACCCTTTTTTCTAAAACATGCTGGAATGAACACATTGGCATACTGTCCAAAAATCCTTAAATACTTGTGATTAGGGTTTCTTCATACAACAACCTGTATGGCACATCCTTGATTGATACATTGTATATTCTGTTTGAGATATGATTGGCGGTTTGTATTGCTTCACCCCAGAAACTCTCTGGTACTCCTGCATCTAGTACCATGCAGTCTTTCATTTGTTTAAGAATTCCAATCTTTCTCTCTGCCAAACCATCTTCAACTGTGGCAGCTGGGTTTGTAGTATTATGACTTATTTCTTTTTTCCTTACTCAATAGCCAGATTGTTAGATAAAAATTCTCCATCCCAGTCTGTTATCAAAGTCCCCACTTTAGAATCAGATTGACGCTCAATCATTCTCACCCAGGCTTTAAAACTTTTGCCTGCATCTCCTTTGTTTTTTAACAGTATGATGAACAAAAATCTTGAGTAGCGATCCACAATCACTAAAAAGTATTTTCTGCCACCTAGTGACAAACAATTTGCTTGTGCCACATCTGCATGGACGTATTGAAATGGTCTTTCAGCAATTCTCTTGCTGTGTTTTGCAACTGGATATGATTTAATTTTTACCTTACTGCACACAGAACACTCTAGGTGATTTTGGCACTCTGACATTTTTAACTCTGGATACAATTCCCTCAGTTTGTCCAAACTATTGAAATTTGCATGCCCAAATAATCTGTGATAATAGTGGATGCAATTTGGATGCAAAGGTACATTTCCAATCATGGCACATTCTGCATTTTCCTGCATGTAATACATTTTATCCTTCTTGATGGCTTTTGCACATACCTCCACATCAAGGCTAATCTTGCATTCATCTCCCACAAAATTAAACTCATACCCATCATTAGTTAACTCTGAAACACTCACTAAACAGTCTTGCAACTCAGGAACACATAAAACATTGTCAAAACTTTTACCAAGCCCTGGTATGAAGACAGTCCCCATCTCATGGATCTCTTTTCTCTCAGTCCCATCAGCTAAAACAACAGAGTGTACATTTGGTATTTTTCTACTGTCCAGTAGATCTGCAGAATTAATCATATGGGAAGACGCTCCACTGTCAAGAAGCCAATTGTTTTGTTTTATGCTGGATCTGTCCTTCACCACAGAAGCAGTCCCTTTTTTAGTCCCAAAGTTCCTGAGATGCTGTTGTTGCTGATGCTGTTGTTCCTGGTTTCTCTTTTTATCTCCATCTGCAGCAAACTTTCTGCATTGGCTCTTCAGATGTCCCTGCTTGTTACAATAAAAACATTTCCTCTCTCTGGAAACTGCTGCCTGCTCCGGACGCCACTCCCTCGAAGCCTCTGGCTCTAGCATTGTCCTGGGCAGCGTTTGTTGACTTATGCATTCCTTTTCAAATCTGCATCTCTGGCTTTCCTCAAGAACTCTAGACACAATCATTTCAACATTTATCTTTGCTTCTGGCACACCTTGTAATCCATAGAGTATATTGTCAAAGTCTTCATGCAAAGACCCCACTAAAACAAAAGCTTTCTGCTCTCTACCGAGCTGGACCCCTCTCATTACAACCTGAGTAAACAAGTCCTGCATGATTTTTAGAAGTTCTTCTACAGATTGCCCTTTCTGCATCTTTTGCCGGTACAGTTTCTTGCACCAAAGCATTTTAGTCAAGGCTGAACTTGCCTGATGTATTCCCTTCAGCGTGTCCCAGACATCTTTAGCTGAAGCACATTGTCTTATGTAATTTAACACCCCCTCATCGACCATGAGGTAAATAGTCACTTTAGCTCTAGAATCTCTCTCTATCAGATCCTGAGCAGCTCCCGGAGGTAGACCTCCCTCTGTGACAGTCCATAAGCCTTCCCTCACAAGCAGGGATTGAGCATAGTAGCTCCAGGTATTATAGTTCCTCTCATTTAATTTAGGAAACTTGATTGCCTCCATTTTAAGCAAAATGGCTCTCAGCAGGGATCAAGGCAAAGTCCCCTTTCTTTTCCCAACTTCTCCTTATGAGTGCAGTGACTCAAGATCAAAGTCCTTCAGATTTTGCACTCAGCCCCTCCAGGCTATTTAGACAGCTGTCCTATGCTATCCAGCATGGATGTTTACTTACAGAATCCTCTGCAGTCCAGCAGACTTCTGATGCTTGTAACAGGCCCAGGATATCCTGGGAGTTGGTGCCTGGTTCCTTCCCTGGTTCCTTGCTCTGACTGGTTGCACTGACTGGGCCCATAACCCTTGTCAGTATGGTGGATGATGTGTGTTGCAGTAGTTGTACCATTCAGCAGAGTTGACAGGAAAAGCTGATTTTTCTCTTGCACGTCTCCAGACTTCTTCCCCTCTGGAACTTGATGATCCTGCCTCAGCTCTCCAGCTTTTCCAGCAGTCAGAAAACACTCCAGTTGTAGACTTCTAGTTGGCTATGGCGCTCCGATAACATGTTCTCCAGATTGCTCCTGGAGACTGCCCCACACCTTGGGATGTCTAGGCTCCTGAATTTCAATACAGGGACCTAAAATTGCTCCATAGGAATAGGGGGATCAGAGGGGGCTCAGCGGAGGTCTGGAAACTGATGATTTACCTGTCGTGGCTCTGGGATAACTCCCAAAGCCACAGGCGAAAGCGTTGGGACCGAAGAGCAAACCACAACCCCAAGGTAGTTGTGTACAGCATCGCACAGGAGTGCCACCAATTTTAAAAATCTTTTCTAATCAGAATGGCATTAAAGGTGAGTTGTTACAGATGAGTTAATTAATAACTAAGAGGATTAACACCAAGAAGGACTTTATGGTGGAGTTTAAGCTGCTTAAATGTGAATAAGAAGGCTTTAAAGAGCTATAACGAATGGCAAAGATCTGACTAGAATGTGAATGTGAATTAAATATTGGATTATTGGACAGTTGGACATTATCAATTGGCTCCAGCTACACTGGACTGGTTATGATATTGTGGTTACTGGAATTGAGGAGTGATAAATGAATACTGAATATCAAACGATTTGCTGATGAGGGAACAAATATTTCCATTCTGCTTCATAAATTCTATATTGTTATATTAAGTCCGTAAATCAGCATTTGTTATAAGACTGAAACTACCCAAAACTTGAAACTTGGACTTTGAAAGTGTATCCAGACAGACATAGTTTGAGACAAGAGTTGCTTATCTACCTTGTTTATCTTATCCATCTGCATGTTGGCTGCTGGCGTCCTTGAGGTGGGAGGGAGAGATTCGTGTCCTTGGGCTGGAGTGGGCGGTTTGTGTGGCAAATCCAGGGGTGCTCCAGAACAAGGCAGAAGTTGAAACCACAGAGGTCTCCCTCTTTTCCTCCTTCTTTGAGTGATAGAGTATCGCTGGAAGTTAGGTATAGATATAGTAGAGAGTAGAGCCTCCAAGCAGAAAGAGTGTCGATGGAACAATAGAGGAGACCTCACCTGAAGATAGAGTGTCTCCGGAAGTAACCGGATAATACTGGATGTAAACAACGGACTGGGTCGCTGTGATTTTTGTGGAGGAAAGAGTAAGGAGAGGAGTACAGAGGCAATCTGCAGTCAAAAGGAAGGGGGTAAAGTGGAATAAAACATTTGTAAGAGACTACTAGATGATAGAATAGTGAAGAACTGGAGGTACTGAGCCTAATTGAAGCTGAAACGTAATATTTACAACACATACTGAGTGGGAGTGGGTTTGAATTATAAACATAATAATAAACTCTGGTCAGACAGATTGACTTAAGGTAAAGATTTGGAGATTATAACTCAGATTCAGATTTCTTGGTGACAAAAGGTGTAGAATTAAATTGAATTGGATTTTATTGCTTACCAAGGGTACAGTGAAATTATATTATCATTATGAATCGATATTATTGTTGAATTTGTTGCAGTCTCAGCAGTTAACAGGTGTGATTGTGTAAGTAATTGTACTGAAATTTTATTGAAAAAAATGCAACCTGAAAAAATGGACAGAATGATGTCTAGAGGACAGACTCAGAAATTAAATCCCCAATTGCAATCTCAAAGGAGACCTTCCACAGAAAAACTTAAAAACCCAGACATCAATCAATTAATTTTGGAAAAAATTGAAATGTTATCAGCGAATTTTACTCAACAATTAAACAATTTTAAGAAAGAGATAAAACAAGAGATCCGGGAAGATTTGAAAGAGATAAATTAAACAGTAGATAGATTAGTGGTGTAAATGCAAGCAACAAAAAAAGGGTAGACGTATTGGAATTTAGAAGTGACAAATTAGAAATGAATTTGACAAAAATAGAAAATAAAGGATGAGGGGAAAAGCAGTGACAATAAGAGATCTGGTAGAAGAGAAAAATGAGAATTTGATGGAAAAATTAGTACCAAAAATAGCTGAGTTTTTGGATAAAAAAAAGAGAATTTTGAGGAAGAAATAGATAAATTATATTGCGTCAATTCTTCGATTGCAAAACAAAAAGGTCTCCCAAGAGATATACCTGTCTATTTTGTTAGGAAGTGGACATGTGATCAATTTCTTACTAAGCACAATGAGACCCCATTTAACTATGAGGGTCAGGAACTTAAAGTATTAAAAGATGTCCCAGTTCGTCTGTTGAGAAAAAGAAAGGAATATGTCAATTTAACGTCTCTCTTGAGAAGGAGAAGATTCAATATAGGTGGGATGTCCCTGAGAGATTAACTTTTTGGTGGAGAAAAAAAAAGAATAGGATCTCATCACTGGAACAAGCTAATAGTTTCATCAGACAATGTCTTGGTAAACAAAAAGCCCAGGATAAAAAGAAGGGTGAGGCAGATAGGGACGCAAAGGGAGAAGAAGATGAGAATGATGGGGCAGGTGCAGATGCACAAGGTGCAACTGCCATGAGGCACACTGAAATTGAAGATGAAGTGTCAGAAGTATACGAGGAAGAAGAAGAGGAGGAAGAAGGGGAAATTGATAAGATCAACAAGGTATTGGAAGATATGGATATGAGACAGGACGATCAAAGTGAAGTTTGCACTGGAGGTTTAACATCACCTATTAAATTAGGAGTAGAAGAATATTTTGACAACTGATTATATATATAAGTTGTTCTATATTGTCTCCCTGTTTATTGTATAAGTGAATTGAACCGGTAATAATATTCATTGAGAAGAAATGGGTCTTGGTAATCATATAAAAATAGCTCGTGGAACGTTCAAGGAATGAACACCCCTCAAAAGAATTTTTTTTTCATTATGTTAAAATTAAAATTTAGACATAGGCTGTATCCAAGAAACGAGAATTAGAAAAAAAGATATTAAGTATCTATGCTGTCCCAAACTGGGCTTGGAATTTGTATCTGCTGCAAATGCTAAAAAGAAAGGTGTGGTCTTCTATATTAATACTAAACACGAAGCAAAACAAATCTTGGATGACCCTTTTTAATAGTAGAGGCACAAACGGAAGGGAAATATTTCTTATTAATTGGCATTCATGGCCCACTAGAAAACAAAGGTAAATTTTATAAAAAAAAATAAAGGAATTGGTAACAGGATTCAATTATTAAATGTAATTATGATGAGCGATATGAATGGAGTTGTGAAGCCTAAAATAGATCGTATATCCAAAAAACCTATTAAGGTAAAACAAGGTAAACCTCCTAAAGAGTTTTTTGAATTAACTGATCTGATGGCACTCCAGGATGTGTATAGATTTAAAAATAATAACAGAAAGGAATACACTTTTTATTCAAATAGGCATCACTCAATGTGGAGAATTGATATGATATGGCTTTCAAAATATTTAGCTACAAAAATATACAGTGTTAAAATTCTACCCAAGATCTGGTCTGATCATAATCCTGTGACAATGAAATTAAAATTTGGTCCAAAACAATCTAATTGGAGGTTGAATTTGAATGTATTGAATGATCAAAAGGTGCACAATGAGATTGAAAAACAAATTGTGAATTATTTTGAGGAAAATATGAATCAAGACATTCCCAGTCACATAGTCTGGGATGCATCTAAGGCAGTAATAAGAGGCTATGTAATTCAAAAAACTATAGAATGGAAAAAGAAAAGGAAGGAAAAAGAATTTAAGTTACAAGAAAAATTTAAAAGATTAGAAAATAATTTCAGGAAAGATCCCAGCAACACAGACATCATAAACGAAATTAAATATGTCCAAAAACAGATATCAATATTAACAATGAAGGAAACTGAAAAGAAAATTAAATTTCTTAAGCATAAATATTTTGAAGGAGCCAATAAACTTGGGAAATTATTAGCATATACCTTAAGACAGGAAAGGGCAAAATGGACAATCACTAAAATTAGAGATGGAACAAAAATAATTTCAAAACAAAAGTAAATTCAAAAGGTATTGGTCAGGTATTTCACAGAGATATATAGAGAAACTTCAGAGAGAAATTTAGATATTAAAAAATACTTGGAGGAAAATGAGATAGTGAAATTAACAGAAGACCAGAGAATTATGTTAAACGAAACTATCACTGTTAAAGAAGTAGAAGAGGCGATATGCAATTCGAAATCATCCAAATCTCCAGGTTTCCCAAATGAATATTATAAAATTTATGCAGCACAGTTGATTATGCCCCTTGTTAAAACTATGAATAATATACTTGAAGGCCAAATTCCTCAAACATAGAACTCCATGTATATTACATTGATTCCAAAACAAAACAATGATTGGCTTGAACCCAGTAATTATCGGCCTATATTATTATTAAATTTGGATTATAAATTATTCACCAGCATATTAGCAAAGAGGCTCAAAAAGATATTAGATAATTGGATACATACAGATCAAAATGGCTTTCTCACAAATAGAAAAACAAAAGAAAATTTTAGAAATTTGTTAAATTTAATTGAAATTCACCAAAAAAATTACATTAAAAATCGGCCATGGTTTTTCTATATGCTGAGAAAGCCTTTGATAATATCAAATGGAGTTTCATGTTTGGGCTTTTGGAAAAAATGGAAGTAGGAGACAAGTTTATGAATTGGATAAGGAAAATTTATTTGAAGCAGGAAGTTTGTATTCTGGTTAATGGAGAAAAGACTACCAAAATAAGTACTTTATTAATAAAGGAGTAAGACAAGGATGTCCTTTGGCTCCCCTCCTATTTATCCTCACATTAGAAATTCTGTTGAACAAAATTAGGAGCGATAACACAATTACGGGAGTGGTAATTCAACAACAAAAATATAAGCTAAGGGCCTATGCCAATGATGTATTAACGATATCTGACCCTATGGATTGTATGGAGAAAATAATGACAACCCTTAAACAATATGGTGATGTCTCTGGGTACCGGATTAATAGAACCAAAACAGTGATGCTGCTATTAAATATCTCAGGTAAAGAGGCAGGAAAAATTACAACTATTATGGGATTTAAGAGAGAAAATCATGTTAAATATTTAGGAATCTGGCTAACAGCAACAAATTCGGACCTGTTTAAAAACAACTATGAAAAAACGTGGAAGGAAATTAAGGAATGTTTTAAAAAATGGAATAATTAAAATATATCATGGTTAGGCAGAATTGCAGCTATAAAAATGGTTATTCTTCCTAAAATGATGTTTTATTTCCTGAACATCCCTATAATTCTAAATGAAGAACCATTCCATAAATGGAATAAAGATATTTCGGAATTTATTTGGAAAAAGGGAAAAAAACCAAGAGTTAAATTAGTGAATCTACAAGATGCAGTTGATAAAGACGGATTAGCATTACCCAATTTAAAATGGTACTTCGAAGCTTGAGTATTTGATTGGATCCAGGATTGGCCATTTTAAATAATAATAGAATATTAGACTTGGAGGGGGCTGATATACAGTATGGTTTCCATGCATATTTATTTTATGATAAAGCTAAAATAGACGGAAATTTCAAAAATCACTATACACGGAAAGCCTGCTTGAGGGTATGGATAAAATACAAAAAATAAAAATAAAAATGGTGTAATAAGATATGGGCATCACTGGCAGTGGCTATATTAAGAAAGGGATTATATAATAAAAAAAATCTGGTTTAGATACAAAGATTTGATAAACACAGAAAAAGACAAGATGGTGCTTAAAACGCAGGATGAACTAACACAGGTTGTAAATTAAATTGGTTTGCTTATAGGCAACTGAAGGAAAGGTTCCAAATGGACAGTAAATTAGATGAAATAGGCCCTGCATATAAGGATTTTGAAAAAATAGTGAAAGAGAAACCAAAAAATTTGATATCCAAATATTATAACCTGATAAGAAATTGGGAATTGGAAGAAAACTCAGTTAAAGATTTCATGATCAAATGGGCATGTGACTCAAATCAAGTTATACAAATGGAGGAATGGGAGAAAACATGGAAGTTAAAGATTAAACACACTTACAGTGTAGAATTAAGAGAAAACCTCTATAAATCAATATACCGATGGTATCTTACCCCACTTAAATTGTCAAAAATGTATAAAGGATGCAAACCAACGTGTTGGAAGTGTGAAGCTGATCCAGGATCTTATTTGCATATGTGGTGGAATTGCCCGTTTGCAATAAGATTTTGGAAGAAGATTCATAAAGAGGTGAGGAAAATGTTTAAGACACAAATATACCTTGATCCCAAAATATACTTATTGAATATTATAAATGATAAGAATGAAAAAGAAAATGGAAAGTTATTCTTTCACTTAATTATCACTGCAAGGATGCTATATGCAAAATTTTGGAAAAGAAAAGAATTACCTAGACTGGAAGAATGGAAAATAAAAGTTTATGAGATCTATGAAATGGATAAATTATCCCAGTTGCTAAAAAATAGAACATTAACAGATTTTTATAAGGTTTGGGAACCGTGGATTGGGTATATGCAAAAAGATGGTAATCCGATTAGATATATAGTTTTGAAAGAGTAAACGTATATAATATACATCAATAGGATACATGACAGTTTGACATAGTTCAAGTAGGTTTTATTTTTTTTTATTTACAGTACTTGTAGTTTATACAACATGCTCTCCTCTATTATCTGATTTACAGTAAGTTTTGATAATTCCAGATGTAGATTCAACAAATTAATAACAACTACTCAGAAATTATGGGAAAATATATAAACGATAACTGAACAATTGAAACAAATTGTATTTTTGCTTAACTCTTTGAGTATAGTTCTGGAAAATTATTGCAGCTTGACGTAAAACCGTAATTGGTATAACTCTCAATGTAGGAAGATAATCTGGTTAGAAAAATAGTTAAATGAAATAACATTGGTGCATTACTCTATCTGTACAGCTTGGGAAATTAGTATAGATGTTTGGTTGTGAGAGGATAGGATGAATCAATGTGTTTGAGCGGTTGAATACATGTCATATATTTTATGGCATGGGGTTCTGTTAGAAATATATGGTATTTGTTATGTTAAACGATTTATGTGTTTTATGAGTGGAAAGTATGTAACTGTGTATATGTACAATTGTGAATTTTAATTAATAAAATTTAATTAAAAGAAAGAAAACACTCCAGTTGTAGGCAAATAAAATGAGGCTTTATTGCTACAACTAAAAAACTATATACAGTGGTTTTGTACAGCGCTGTGTACATCTATGGCGCTTAATAAATAAAGCTAATAATAATAATAATAATAATAATAATAATAATAATAATAATACAGTTCTTGGATATTTACAAAACAATCCTTGGCAACACACAACACAGTGATTTACCAGATGAACCTCCCAGCTCCCTCTCTCTACACCACAAACAATACACAGGCAAAGGATTTTGTCTCCCCCCAGCTACCACCCACTTGGGCATGTACCTTCTAGTTAATTGGATGAACCCAACTTTCCCAGACTTTCAGTCTATCCCCTGTCGTTGATGTCATCCCCTGTCGTTGTCCATGTGACCTGCCATGCTGACGTTGTGTGTGTTTTGGTCAGTACATTTCCTTTCCCAATTGTTTTTCTCTTCTGTGGTCTTCTGTTTATGCCTGGGGAGACATCTGTTGTTTGTCTGGCCCAACTTGCCTTCAAATCCCTTCCCAC